>JAMKQA010003822.1:0-14307 GCA_024699735.1 Posidonia australis
ACACATTAGCATGATTAGAGCATGATCCAGGTTTAGCAAACATTCATCAAACCTTCAGCAAGCAATAGGACTAGAAAGACCAAGTTTCTCGGGCGTACAAGGGTGCCTAACACCTTCCTCGTGCATAATAAGAATCCTTACCCATCCTCTGGTTAGCAGACATCCAGCCTTCCCATTTGCATCTCATGCATTCATCCTTTTGTGGTTTTCGTCGTCTTTCCCTTAAAAGACTAGGTGGCGACTCCTACCCTTTTCTTTTCTTTTTCTTTTATCCTATCCTTGCGCCTTCGCCATCATGGCATGGCTGTGGTCTCCTCCCCACCCCTCCCTCCGGGTCGGGCACGGTCACACATGCTTTTCTCAAATATAATTTTTCTTGAAATCTAATGCATTTTGGAAATCATCTTTATGCATTCTGGAGAAACAATTCCACAACTAGATTCTAGCCCAACACAAAATCAAACCAAACACAATTGGAAACTAGCCTAAATCAAAATTCTTATCTCAGTTAGAATCTGACTAAAACTGTAAGTCAAAACTCAAGTCGATTCTAAATGAAAACCAAACACGCAGCTTGAATCAAAACCAGTAGTATCACCTTGGCCAAAGGTGACCAAGCCACAAACAGTTGGCGAGGTAGCCACCCTGACCCTACTTCACTACCGCAGTGAATCTCCTCGTGCTGGGGGTGTGACCACCCTAGCTAACAAACCTCTCTTTATAACTTTTATTTTCTCATATGCACAGGGATGTGTCCTTTTGACGTCCCAAGTGGTGTCCAGACACCCAAGTCTCTATTCCTAGGCCCAGCCAACACCGTCTCATAGGGCAATCCAGTCTCTTTCACCTGAGCCCCAACCTCGGCAATCACACCTTCGAACGGTATCATTCTCATTTAGGTCACGAACTGCTATGGTCCCCACCTTATGCTACATGGATCCAGAAAAACCACGGAAATCCTTTTCAAAATAGGCAGGTTCCTGTTTCAAAACCATTTTTGAAATCCTTTCCATTACAGGAATCATTTTTAGAAATCACCATTCAATCACTAGAATTTCAATAAAACACATTATATCAAAATTCCCACTTTCAATCCATTTTAATTCAATATTTAAAATCTCAGGTGAAAGGCCTAGGGGCCTGGTTCAACAGACCGAGCCAGTTTGATATGCTGAAAACCCCTGATTCGGCATACTGAACATATTTTGTATGTCGAACCAGTTGTTTTCCTAAAAAACAACCAACAAGCTAAAAATTGAATTGCTGGAAATGGGACCCTTGGGTGGACCTACTTCTGGTGCTCCACAAATCTTACAAAAGTACACATTTCTAGCATGCCGAGTATATTTTCATTTGGGACCAATTTCATTAAAATTCATTGAACATAGATCAAGATATGAAATTCAAAAGTTGAAGGACTCCTTCACATTCATTGTAGCATGATCAAACAAATTCTTCAAAAAATCCATCGAAATCATCGTTAAATTACAGAAAAATCATGGATTCAACAAGAACACTTAGATTTCTGTCATACTACTCATTTCCATGGATTTAACCAATTTCCACACCATTTATCAGAGATTTGAACTTGGACGGAGAAGGAAAATAAAATGGGATGCGTACTCGATCAAGGTCTCGATGTACCCTCACCCTCTCGAACGAGTCCACCACCGCCACCGGTGCCTCCCGAGCTCGCTCGACCTCCGATGAGTCCTTCTTCCCCAGTGACCACTACTCTCCAACCCTCAGCCCTCACTCCCTCTCTTTCTTTTCTTTCTTCTCCAGGTTCCCCTCTACACTCACTTTCTTTCCCTCCTTCGATCTGTCGTCCCAACGCCTTCTCTTTTCTCCCTTTTATGGCCGCCATCCTCTTGTCATCGTTCGTCCATGACAATGGCCAAGAATCCCAGCAAATCGGTGAGGGGGTATGGCACAAGGCTGCGGGCATGGGAAAGTTGTGCATAGTGAACGGCGATGGGTACTGTGCAGAGTTGGCTTCTCCCGTTCTGGTCCCACACACACGTAAGTTACAAGACGCCAAGATACCACACAGTGAGGAAATATCCCAGAGATAATTATCAACCTAAAAGAGGGATTATACATAGATCAATATTAATTTACAAATTATCCAGATTACAACAAATATAATACATTATTCTGGATAATCGATCTACCGATCTATAAAGCCAAAATACAATTAGGCCGAACTCGGCATAGATGTTACAAACTAACACAATTCCCATTTTCTAAAAACTACAATGCCACCTATGGTGCAAACAACTCAACGCCCTTCTTAGGCTTAAATAACTCAATGCCTTTTACGGGCTCAACAGCTCAATGCCACTCATGGGTGGAAGCAAAATAACGCCACTCACAGGTGAAAACACAAAGTCTCAACAAAGACCAGCCATAAGTAGCAGTTAGGGTGCGACCGTGAACTCACTGCATTGCCACGGATGGTTGCAACCACTTATCTGGGCCAACTAGCCTCTGATGTGTTGTGCTGCCCGACACCAAGCAACCGACACCAGGCCACAAGCAGTCCACCAAAGGGCAACCAACGATGTCTACACTGCCACAATGAACCTCCCCGTGTAGGGGGTACTACTGCCCCGGTCAATGGGCCTCACTATAATATGACCACACAAGTCTCAACCTCAACATTCACAACGATGCATCCCTCATGACTCCCCTGTGTGCCTAGACACCTGAGAACTCTCACCTTTGGCCCTGTCAGTACCACATAGTCTCAGTACCCGTACTAACCAGTGTATCATGTCTAGCTACATAGAGATCTCATGCCCCTTGGGCTCACTACCACGTATCTCTGTGTATAGTCAGTACTCTAGGTCCTCGATGCTCAGAACAAGCGGAGTGTTATACCACTAAGTTTAATGGACTCTTGACCCACGAACCTCAGCCTTGACCTTGTGAACGACCATCTAGGAGTCTCATACCTTTAAGATCTGACAGACACTTACCTCAACCTCTTAGTCTCCAACCTCAACTTAGGCAATGTACTCAACCACCTCAAGGATGTTGTCACACTCCCTGGTCCTAGCAACACACCCCATCGGTCTCTTGCCCTCAGCAAACAGAAAACTCCAGAAATCCTTTCAAAACCTTTGCAAAGCCATGCAAGTCTTTTCCAAATTCTTTTGGAAATCATTTTCAATCATTTCCGGAATCTTTTCAAAACACTTCAGGAAAACTACCAACTCAAGGCAACAATTTCAAATCTTTTGGAAAAGCCATTTTCCAAATCAACCAATAGTTTCTTGGCAATTCATTCAAACCTTTGCAAAACAACACATTTCTTTTGTTTCCAAAATCCACTTGAAATCATTGAAACATCTTTCCAAAAATGCCACAAAATACCGTGTCCAAAGCCGCACAAAAGTTGGAAATCAGAAGTCATAACTCAAAAAAAACGAATCCTTGACAACTTTTCTATCAAGCTTAAACAGTCACACCAAAACTAAGACAACAGTTTTGAAGTCCCACTAGACTTCAAAGACTAGACACCCACACAAAACTCAACTAGAACTCTATGTTTTGGGTGTAGGACACCTACTGACTCGTGTCCTTCAAGAGCACACGGGAGCACAGCCAAATCAGTACCCGACACCACAAGGTAGTGCCACTGAAAGACTCTTTCAATGCATCCCAACGAAACCAACCAACTCTAATCCTAGGGACTACATTATGATCCCTATTGTCCATTCTAAATTATTAGGGTAAGAACTTATTACTTCTAAGTCATATCGTCTTTTATAACCTCTATGTCTCACGTGGAATCTTACTAATTCTTTTTAGGCAATCCCTAAACCATTCTAATGATTACCTTGATTATTATTGTATCACTTTAATTACCTCTCCATGATTTATATATATATATAGAGAGAGACAGAGACACAGAGAGAGAGAGAGAGAGAGAGGCATATATATATATATAGGCTAATTTTCTGATAGAGGCATATATATACATGTATAGGCTAATTTTCTAATAGAGCCCATCCCTACATAAGATAAGTATGGCCTTGAATATCTCAACCACTGGATTTTATGGTGGATCTAATGAAAAAGGTGGTTACAGTAACTACCTCCTTATTTAATGGAATTTTTTTAAATTATTATCATTAAACTAGTAATTACTGAGATGAGGATGGATAGTTGAGATTAAAGGCCCTACCTAATCATTACTCTCTCACTCTCTCTCTCTATATATATATATATATAGGCTAAATTTCTGATAGGGTCTATCCCTACTTAAGATAAGTAGGACCTCGAATCTCTCAATCGTTGGATTTGAATCTTATGGTGGATCTAATGAAAAAGGTGGTTATAGTAACTACCTCCTTATTTATTGGATTTTTTTTAATTATTGTCAATAAAATGATGGTTACTGATATGAAGATTGATGGTTGAGATTAAGGGCCCTACTTTTCTTATGTAATGCAAGGCCCTACTTGATCATAACTCTCTCTCTATATATATTTATTATTAAACAACACTTAAAACACTAAAAACTGGTTGAAGGCCTGGTTCGACAGACCAAAATCTTTTGGTCGATCGAACCAACACTCATGTGCAAATCTGACAGTCAAATTGACATATCGAAACAGAATGGTATGCCAAAAATTCCTGATTCGGCATACCAAATGCCATTGGTATGCTGAACAAGTCATTTTTCTGAAAAACGATCACCAACGTTAAAATAAAAATCGCCTGAAATGGGAGCCTTAGGCGGATCAATTTTCGAGGCACCACAAATCTTGCAAAATACACACATTCAAGCATCCCAAGTCTACTTTCATTTAGAACAAATTTCATCAAAAACCACTATGTATAACTTAAAATATAAAAATCAAAAGCCAGAGAGCCATTTCAAATCACTGTAGCTTAACTCTCGGAAATTCATTAAAATCCACACATTATCCACGAAAAATTCATGGAATCAACATAAATCCTTGATTCTATGCTACTCTACCCAATTTCATGCATTTAAAGACTCCGACGTTTCCAGGAAGGCAACGATGGTGACTTGGCGACATTGATAGACCGATGGCAACAGCCCCTTTTTCCCCCTCTCCTCTTCTTCCTTTTCTTCTTTCCTCTCTTTCTTCTTTTTTAACGCAAAGGAGCCACGCCATGCACCTATAGTCGTCCTCCTCTACATAGGAAATTGTTTAATGAACTTTTTGTAAAAATTTTGCACAAACAGCCCTATACTCATAAGTTACAAGTCAAATCTCTCAAGCATGTTTTTCTTGGTTATAGCAATTCTCATTACGCCTACAAGTGTCTGAACTTAGCAACAAGTCAAATTCTTATTTACAGGCATGTTTTGTGTGATGAATTTCAATTTCTTTTTCAAAATCCTACCACACGATCTTCCTCAGTTCCATTTCACTCTACAATTTTTTCTATTCCTTCTTTTGTTACTCAAAATGCTTTACAAAATTCTAGTTCATCTATGTCTAAGTCTAGTCCTAATTCTTCTTTAGTTTCTCGTCCACTTCTATCCAACTCCACTTCTTCTACCACAACTTCTATTCCTAATCCTTCAAATATCTTACTTATTGACCATGATGTGTCTGGTCATCAACCTAAAAATGCTATTGTTCTTCCTGATCATTCTATTTAGAAAGAGCCTACTCTTGTTATCTCTTCTACTTCTGGTGTTAATGGTAAACAACATAAGATGGTGACTCGATCAAAGAATAACATTTTTAAGAAGAAGGTGTTCTCCACTACTTTACATCCTTGCCTACAACTTCTTGAGGTCACTCTATCAGAAACTGAGCCTACTTGTTATAAACAAGCTGCTGAGCATCTTCACTAGAAACAGGCCATGACCAAGGAGTTCAATGCATTATTACATACTAATACTTGGACATTGGTGCCTAGAACTTTTGTTATGAATGTTATTGGCAATAAATGGGTTTTTTAAATCAAAAGGAAGGTTGATGGCTCTATTGATTGTTATAAAGTGAGATTAGTTGCTAAATGTTTTCATTAAAGAGGTGGTGTTGATTATTTTTAAATATTTAGTTCAGTAATTAAAGCCACCACAATCAATTAGTGCTGAGTATTGCTATAACTAAGGACTAGTATATGCATCAATTAGACATCCAAAATGCATTCTTACATGGCCCTCATTCTAAAGAAGTATACATGGTCCAACCTGCTAGTTTTATTTATTCAGATTTACCTAATCATGTTTGAAAGCTACAAAAATCATGTATGGGTTGAAACAATGACCCAAAGCCTGGTATACAAAATTAAGTGAGTTTCTTATGGATTTTGGGTTTCATATTTTGACCATGCTGGCGACTACTTCGTGCGAGGCGTAAAAAGGCCAAACTCACAATATCAAACAAAGTCACGGCAAAAAACCAAGGGGAAAGCTTAATGATAAGGATAAGAAAATAATAAAGTCGCCACCTAATCTATTTGAAAATGGAAGATAAGGAAAAGTGTATGAAAATGAAAGTGTGATAAAAACAATGCAAATGCAGATAATCTGTGCCAAATGGATGCAACACATAGGTCATTACGTGCTAGAGAAAGAGTAAGGACTCTTATTACGTGTAGGAAAAGTATTAGGCACCCCCACACACCCGACAAATTGGTCTTTCTTGGCTTTTCGCTCATATGTGTGGCTATGTCGACATAAATATGTCATTTCTGTATGTCCAAAGGTAATATGCAATGCCTTGTAAATGGATGTGTGCCCCTAAATTTATGCCTGAAATTGGATACTTAATGCTCTGCGAATAAAATAGGTAGAGTAGAATATAACTTACCACTCAGCCACGCCATTCAAGCTCTAAATCAAGTGCCAACACAAAGGAATTGCATTGATACAATCCATTAGAGCATCCGATTCCCAAGAGTCTGAATAGTGAACATTATCACTTTTACAGCGTGCGAAATAAGTGCTAAACATGTGTATACAATGCTAAATATCATGCAAAGGTGAGGGAAACATATGCTAGAAGATAGATCAAGAATACAAGAACCAAAATCATTCGACAAAACACGCAAAACAAGGTGCAACTTCGCTGCCTATACCCTATGCCTAGGCAAGGGTGCCAGGAAGGTGCGCCTATAAGGTGTGCATAGTAGTTGTGCCCAAGGTTGCCCTATTCAGACAACGAGCTCCAACGTAATGTTGGTGAAAACCATGCATCTGAATCACCTAATCAAGCATCTGAGCAACATGATGGGAGGCCAGGGATACACAAAGATGTAATAAAATCCAGCCGAGTGTGCCCCCTTCACTCTCCTCACCTCCTCTACCAACAAATGCATTTTACCGATGCTCTCAGCCATAGACTTCGACTGTGACGTTCGAGAAGCCTCAGTGGAATTACAAGAGGGTAGAGGATGCGAGAAGAGATGAGGGTGCACAAAGAAAATGCAACGTTCTTGCTATTTATTGCCTCTCCTCACCTCCCATTGGCTCACCTATTGTAATACCCGTAAAATTCATTTTGTAATTATTTACATTTTAATAAATTTATTCCTAGACGGATATTACTGTTTCAAGGCCTGTTGTGTGGTTTTGTGCTTTTGGACTTGGGCCTCATGGGCCGACTTCTATTTGCGTGTCCTTGTACGTGGTTTGGCATTGTGCATTGTGGCACTGTGCGTGTGGGGCCCGGTTCGTGTGGGGTTCGCGCCGTGGGTCGGTTGCTGTGGCTGGTGTTTGGGCGGAGTGGTCGGTGTGCTCATGCGGGGTGCCGATGGCTGAGACATGCAGGTGAACATGCTCCCAGCTACTGCGTGCGTAGGCTTTATAAGCCGCCCGCACCCACTCCCCCGTCACTCGTCGCCGTCTTCTCCTTCTTTCTTCTTCTTTCTTCTTCTTTTCTCCTC
Organism: Posidonia australis; assembly: GCA_024699735.1. Taxonomy (NCBI): domain Eukaryota; kingdom Viridiplantae; phylum Streptophyta; class Magnoliopsida; order Alismatales; family Posidoniaceae; genus Posidonia; species Posidonia australis. The sequence continues at coordinate 7,885 of JAMKQA010003822.1, forward strand.
CTCCTCAGGTGCATTTCTATTCTTCCCCACCTTCCCTTCCCTTCCTCTCCACTCCTCCTTCACCACCCCCCTCTGTCTCCCTTGTTTTCTTCTGTTCGTGCGCCGACGGAGAGAGAGAGAGGGAGAGAAGAGGATGCACTTGGGTGGCTCTTGGCGGCCTGGGAAGCTCAGGAGCGACATCCCAGAGGTCGTGGAGTGGCAGTGGTCATGCGGGGCCGTCGAAGTTCACCGAAGTCGGTCGAAGATCACCGAAGCTCGTTTCAGGTACGCATCTCCAATCCCTGTAATAGAGAGCATGAAAATGGTAGAAATTAATAGGGTTGCATGAAAACTAGGTAAATTTACATTCCTAGGATTTATTGTGATTTTATGGTGGATTTATGGGTATATATGCCAATGGTTGCGTTTTGGGTCCTTTTGACCCTTCTTGCCTTTGCGATTTTATATCTTGATACTTGGTGAATGGATTTTAGTTTTGTCTATTGGAATTTAGAGTAGACTCAAGAGTCTACATCTTATGTTTTATGCAAGATTTTTGGTGTTTGTTTAGAGGGTCCGATAGAAGGTCCCAGTTGGGGCAATTTCAAACGGTAGGGTTTGGACCGTTTTCTATTTTTCGCAGAATTCGGCATACCAAATTATTTCGGTATGCCGTTTCTCAGTCAGATTAGATCCTCTGGCCAAAATTCGGTCGTCTGATTTTGGATTATCGTCCGAATCAAGAGATTTCAATCGACCGAATCATTTTTGATTTACCCAATTTCACCTGAGAGTTGACCGTTGACCTGATTCGATCGACCGATCTAGATCGACCTACCAAACCAGGGATTTTCGATATACCGAACCTGTTTTCCGACATGCCGAATCAGGGCCCAAATAATTTTATAAAATCTAATTTTCGAGGGTTTTACAGATTGGTTTGTTTTGTCCCATTGAGAAGGATTCTGGGAGGTCAGTGGTGGTCGCTTGGGACCCCTAAGGTGCCATTTTACCGAGGTTTTGGAAGAGTTTTCAAAGATATGAAAAATGATTTTGGAAAGTGGATTTCAAAGAAATAATTGGCCTGTTTTGGAAAATGTTTTCCTGATTTTCTTGCGTGCGGGTCGAGACAGTGTGGAATCGTGTCGTTGAGACTAGGGAATGTGACGACATTCTCAAGTGGTCGTGCGCGACTCCCTGGTTGAGGTCGAGGGCCGAGATACCTGAGGCTGAGGGGCGTCAGGTCCAGGAGGTATGAGACTCCTTAACTGTCGTCTCAAGGTTAGGGTTGAGGTCCGCAGGTTGAGGTGTCTTGTGGCATGACAGAGAGGTATGATACTCCTGCTATCGCTGTGAGCACTAAGATTCGGGTGTCATCGGGTGTGGAGGTATGACACTCCCTCCTGAGCACCGTTTGTGAAGGACGTCATGAGGAGGCGGACCCTGTGGTGGCCAGTGCAGGTGGGACAGGTGCCCTGTAACTGGTAGCATTTTGAGAGACAGGACGGCCTTCCCAAGGAGGGGTTGGCTTTGTGAGGGTTCTCCATAAGGAGAGAATCGCGGGACGGTGGTTGGCTCCTACACAGGGTGGCACACCGTGGTAGTGCAGAATGCCATGGTCGCTCCTCAGTGGACTGCTTGTGGCCAGAGTTAGGTTTCCTGGTGCCGGACTTCCCGACTCACTGTGTGTGGTTTTAGCCAATGAGGACCTTTGCTTGTGATTTTGGGCTAATAGAGCCTCGGTTGTGGTTTTGGCCGGTGTGAACCTAGTTTGCGAGGTTTTGAGAAAATGGTTTGCGAAATGAATTTTAAAAGAAAATAATTATGATTTGCTTTCCGCGGTTTTCCTTTGGGGTGTGTACTGGGTGACTTTTCTCACTCATGAGTTTTCCTCGCATTTTTGGTTTGTAGGTGCAGGCATGCAAAGAGCTAGCGTAGTGCGTATAGTCTGGAGTCTCCTAGCCGCACACATAGGTTCCTGGTAGTTAAATATTTTCTGTTTGGTTTTCATTTTCCCAAAATTTACTTTGTTTTAAATTATTGTGGAAAATGAGGGTCGTTACAGTTTGGTATCAGAGCTCCAGGTTCACTAGGTTGCATTACATCTAGGGTGTTTGGTCTAGAGACTCCATAGGTTTTGCATGCATGGTAGAGTCTGAACCTGATCTTTTCGCCATGGTTTTCTGGTTGTTGTTTTGTCTGTGGTGCAAGTACTTTGCCTTTCTCCGGCAGGATGCCTCCTCGTGGTCGAAAAGGTAAGGCCCCTATCGAGGAGACTGAGCCCCAAGAGGACGTGGACAGATGGAAGGTGGTTCATGCGGAACTGAGGAGTTTGGCACATGGGATCTCTCACGCGTTCAACAAGAGTAGTGCCAGTGAGCCGTCGGGTGACCTGTGGCTGAACCAGTTCACGAAGCTTCGTCCGTCGTCGTTCAAAAGCAAGGTCAGTGCTGAGGAAAGCGAGGCCTGGTTGGAGAAGGTGGTGAAGATGTTGGAGAACATGGCATGCCCAGAGGAGCATTGGGTGTGGCTGGCGACTTATCTGCTGGATGGTGAGGCAGATAGGTGGTGGAAAAGTCTGTGAGGCGGCTGAAGTTCCCGAACTCAGTCACTGTTAGCATCCAAAGGAAGGATTTCAAGGCAACCTTCTATGACAAGTATTTTCCCACTCATGTGAAGGAGCAGCTTCGTCGAGATTTCAGGAGTCTGGAGCAGGGCACGATGTCGGTGTTCGAGTATGAGACTGAGTTCGCCCGACTGGAATGCTTTGCTCCTGCCTATGAGTCTGAGGAGGAGCAGCCATAGAGTTTTCTAGACAGCTTGAACCTTGGGCTACGGGTGAAGGTAATGGGCCGTCGGTGCCAAACTGTGGAGGACATGGTTGGGATGGTTTATCGCTTTGAGGCGGAGCATCAAGAGTTTCATGAGAGTTGTCCAAAAGGGAAGGGTAAGTCTTCTCTTACCTCCTGATTTTCTTTCTTCGGTCCTCCAAGTGCCAGTAGTTCAGGTAGCCCTTAGAAGAAGCAGAAGGCAAGGTCCAGTGTTTCCTCTACGGGCCAGTGGAGTTTTGCTGGGAGTAGCGGAGCTGGCCTCAATCAGACAGGGCCCAGTACTCCCGGTGGGAACTAGTGCTTCAATTGTGGTCAGGTAGGCCACATCGCTGCATATTGTCCTCATCCTAGGCAAACCCCAGCCTCGGTGGTGTGCTATAATTGTGGGAAGGCAAGACAAGTTCAGAAATTCTATTCGGAACCGCCCAAGAAGGCAGGAAGCACACCGCAGCAGCCGACTAGGGGACGGGTGTTTACCAATGCAGCTCCAGGCATTGGGTCTTTAAGAGATGTTGTTGAGAGTAAGGATGATTAGTTGATTTTGTAACCCTTTGAGATATGTTGTAATCTCCTTGTAATCTGGACATCTGTCTGATTGTATGGATGTGTGGTGCTATTTGCTTGGCCATCAGGTTCTTTTATTGTGGTTGGCCGGATGGCCAAAGTGTTGTTTGACTCAGGAGTTCTTTCTTCTTTATCTCTAAGTCTTTCGCAACGGAGTTGGGAGAGAGACCAGCTAGACTGGCCTTTCATCTCAACGTGGTGACGCCGCTGGGGGAGCACAGTTTGGCATGGAGGTATCTACAGTCTATTGACTTGACGCTGAATAGCAGAGAGTTCGACGCCAGGCTGATCATGATGGACATGCAGGAGTACAATGTGATACTCGGCATAGATTGGTTAGTGCAGCAGTCTGCTTTGATCGACTGTGCTCGGAGGAGAGTTTATTTTGGGTCTCTTGAGGATGGGTCTTTCTTTGTGCAATGTCGGTGTCAAGGTGAGCCTAAGCTTGTCATCTCAGCTATGAAGGCTTATAAGTCTTTGGTTAATGGTTGCGTGGGGTATCTAGCCAGTATTGTTACCTCCACTTCTCCTAAGTTGGGTGTTCACAACATCTCTGTGGTGTGTGAATATCCCGACGTTTTCCCTGACGATTTGCCTGGTATGCCACCTCACAGGGAAGTGGAATTCTCGATCTATCTGATCCCCAGTTCTGGTGATGTGTCAAAGCCTCCCTATCACATGGCGCCAGCGGAGTTGTGAGAGCTCAAGACTCAGTTGCAAGAGTTGCTGGACAAGGGGTTTATTAGGCCTAGTGTGTCTCTGTGGGGAGCGCTTGTCTTGTTCGTCCACAAGAAGGATGGTTCGCTCCGACTGTGTATAGATTACCGGATACTGAACCAGATTACCGTGAAGAACAAGTATCCCCTGCCCTGCATTGATGACTTCACTACAAGAAAAATTAGATTTTGCGAGAACAACTAGCGAGGACTTAGCGAGGACATGTCCTCGTAATAATCTAACGAGGACATACAGCGGGGATCTTGCGAGGAAATGTCCTCGCAATACCATAGCAACTTTTTTGCGAAGAATTTTTCCTCGCAATGTCCTCACTTGAATTTAGCGACTACATAGCGAGGAAATATCCTCGTTAATGTCCTCGCTAATTCAGGTATAAAATACCTCGACGAAGGTCGTTCCGCCCCTTTCTTTCTTAACCTAACCGTTCGCATCTTTTCCGCCTCCTCCTGCGCCGCATCCTCCTCCCACCAGTCGACGGTGCTCCTCCGGCGACGCATCCTCCTCCCGCCTATCGACGGTGCTCCTCCTGCGCCGCATCGTCCTCCCGCCTGTCGACGGTGCTCCTCCTGTGCCGCATCCTCCTCCCGGCTGTCAACGGTGCTCCTCCTGCACCGCATCCTCCTCCCACCTGTCGACGGTGCTCCTCCTGCGCCGCATCCTCCTCCCGGCTGTCAACGGTGCTCCTCCTGCACCGCATCCTCCTCCCACCTGTCGACGATGCTCCTCCTGCGCCGCATCCTCCTCCCGGCTGTCAACGGTGCTCCTCCTGCGCTGCATCCTCCTCCCGCCTGTCGACGATGCTCCTCCAGGTACCACTGTATACACGATCTATGCAAATATGTGCTGGATGATGTATAGCTTCTGATAGAAATATATATGCAGTAGGATTTTGAGTTTTCTATGTTTAGTAGCAAGAGAAGCAATAGCAGCTTTTGCTCTTTCTAGTAGGGACTGAAAAATGCGATGTCTGTGCAATGTGAGCCTTACAGGACGGCCCTTGTTTAGAGAGTTGTTTTTTCACTGCTAGCTAGATCTTTAATTTGCTGCAAAACTCTAGCCAATTGACTCTCTATATGATCATAATGTGCAATACTGATGTGATGTTCTTCTATCATAGAATGTATTCATTATTAGAGGGAAGTGGTAATTCTAGATTAATCATCAAAATTTGTCACAATATTAGTGATGGAGAGGAAGTTTCTGATGGAAGCATACATAATATTATTTCTTAGACTGTATATGCTTGTAAGTGATGGAGAGGAAGTTTCTGATGGAAGCATACATAATATGGTTACTCAACAAAGAGATACAGCAAATTCATTAGCAGGAAAATCGCTGCTCACCACTCTGCTTCCTTCCACTACTGCTTATATTTTAAAATTTAGATGCCTATTCTGTTCTGGTCTTGTACTGTAGTAATAATTTAGTAAAGTTTCAAGTTTTTATATTTTGTTTTGTAAAATCTAATCTTTTCCCTTTTTAACATGGAGGATGATTGCCTGCCTGATCTTCAGAATAACTGTAGTGATTTTGGGTTTTTCTAATGCTACTCTTCTTCTTTTTTGTAGTGGATCTCATCATTGTAACTTAAGATTTATCCTCGTTATCTGAGAATTTAAACCATTGGTCTGGCTCCATATTATACTTCCAAGCCTGCAATTAAGTGAAAGTTCCTTATTAACTATTTTGGCATGAGATATTTGTGCAAATAATTCTAATGATCGTTAGCATATGCACAAGGTTTGTTAGTGATTTTTAAACAGTATCTAAATAGTTTGTTAGAGTTTCCAGCCATCACGTTAGAATACGATTTCTTATTTGGGTTGGACTCATGCATGTTATTGTTGATGTTAGGTACAAAACTGCCTAATTTATAATCTTCTGAACTTTTTTGTTGGATGATTGCCTGCCTGATCTTCAGAAGATTAATTATTTTGGTAAATATCTTCTTTAATTTACTTTGTAAACTCCTTCTGCACTTGTATTCTATATTGATCTGTTATTTAATTTTTCTATCAACTAATGAATATAATATAGAAAACTAACACCTTAATTTCAATTCAGGTTCGTCATGGCTTTCTTGTTGAGTATTGTCGTCGTTCTTGTGCTTTTAAGTATCATCAAGTAATAAGAATATAAAAATCATTTTTGTATCATCAACTAATCATTATGTATTCTTTATGAATTTAGATGACCGGATTTGGTAGAGGCGATCGACGATCTAGTGGTTCTGGTGGACGTGGTTCATCGGAGGATCGAGAGATTGATCCTAGTCGATATACGAATGCTGAGTTGCTTGAGTTCATTCGTT
>JAMKQA010003823.1:0-19787 GCA_024699735.1 Posidonia australis
AGTGGGGCGAGGGGCGGAGGGAAAGTGAACTTCGACACAACGGTTCAGTGGGAGGGGAAGACAATTTCCAACGCTAAGGACGTCCATTGTTCTGCATCTGAGTGATGGCCTTCAGATTCTTGTACATATTGGAACATCCAAGAGAAAATTCCGACATGGCCCGAAGGAGTTCTGGCAAGTGTGTCCTCAGATTAGCAACAGACTTCTCCCTCACCTGTTTACATAGCAGCCGATAGTGTTCTTCCTCCTCCTCCAATCTCTTCTTCAGGGATTCCACTGCAAACCGCCTCTCTACCAAAGGATTCGGATTAGCACTATCATTCTGCTCGGCATCAGCTTCCTCTGGTGGCTCAAGGCGAGAGGCATTCTTGTGATACCAATCAGTGAAAGCCCTCTCCTTCCGCTGGTGTTCCTTCCTGATATCATCACATTTCCTCTTCTGTGCTAGCTCCTCGTGTTGATGGTCAATGATTGACTTGATGACTGCAGCGAAGCTATGTATGGCACTCCTGGCAATATCATCAGGAAGCTTCTCAAGCCGGTCATACCAAGCATGCAGAAGAGCCTGGATGGGAGGCTGATGTATCCTGGGGGGTGAAGACACTTTCTCCTTCAAGCTACTCTCAATTGGAATGATGTTAAACTTTAACCAGTTGTTAAGGGCCAGGATGTACTCTTTCTGGTGATTCACAAGTTTCTCAAACTCCGAGTGCCACTTGCTTGCAATTTCATGCAGCTGAGCAGTTCTTTTAAAATGCTGTTCGTTTGTTTCCACAGGAGTACTTGAGATGTCGAGTCCTCTAAGGTCTATGACCATCTTCAGTTGGCTGTCATGATGTGCATGCATGATTTCCCACATCTGTGCCATCCTGATAAAACGAAATGGTTAAACAACATAAAAATCAATATCATGATACAGGTTAAGAATATTTTTTGCAGTTGAAAAAATGGTACACCAGAAGCAAGCCATACAAATAACCATGACAAAATTGAGATACCATAGTGATGTGGGAATACAGACTTTGGTACACCATACATGGGACAACGTTACATGGAAGAGTCATAGCAGATCATATTCAACTACGTTAGTTTCTAATTACATCCAACAGAAACTGTTCGACCAAATTGAAGCTTAAAACAAAAGTATGATAAACGTATGTAGTATCACTCCTTCCAACAGGAAGCCACCAATATGGGTCAATGATATGTTTTGGTTAAGAAATTGAAGAGATCGTGATACTACAAACAAAAGACTTCCTTTTTCCAAAGGTAATGCAAACCATGACTAGTTGTAAGTCTTGGAAACGAGTGTGACAAAGGTAAAAAGGGAAAAAGAAAAGAGGTACCAAAATTATCTAGCTCCCTCAGCATCAAAATATTTGGAAAGCAAAAGCATAATAACTTGTTACTGAAAATAGAATATTTAATAAATAGTATTTATTTAATACTTCTTATAAACCCAGTAGCTCCCAAGTCTCAAACTCATAAGTTAAACCGATAAAGTGCAAAGTTAGGTGGAAATTCTACCATAGACTTTATCAACTAGGTGTCAGAGAATAGAAAGTGTATTTAGACCATACCACTCACAATTTGGGCTCATTATAGACAAAAATCTTATTTCATCCCTTGTTCATTTCAATATGATGAGAAACCCAACCTCGTTTCTAGACCTTAATTATCAAATAAACAAAAAATAAGCCCCACTCCAGTTAAATCATCTCAAAAAGACGTCATGTATATTGACCATATGTTTGGATTGATCTAGCTATATATAACCTAAGCTCATATATAAGGGAAATCAGATTTTCCTTGAGTTAACATTACATATGGAAGCCAAACACGTTAGATACATAGACGGATGGGAAAGAGGGAGTGGGAATTGCAACAATTATGAATGGCAGGGTATGCACAAGGGAGCCTTGTGATAACTCAATAGATGAAGCCTGAGGATATAGGTGCGACTGCAATACACATTATGATACTTTTTAAGCAACTGTTAAATACAATGTGAAACGTAAGGCATCACACAACTATAGTACACGAATATACCTCATAATACACACTATAACACAACATGTAGGTACCTTGAGACAGTAGCAGGATTAGCAGAATTAAAAATAAAATTCTATTTCACCGTCTAACTTCAGCAGGTTCCTTTCTCTCCTCACATCTTCAGGGAATGCCCTATGTTAAGCTGCAGCATGTTTTAAACCATTAAATATCTGCAGATCGACCTACATCAAGAACTGATAAACCTCATCCAAATTGAATAATGCAATAACCAAAAAAAATCATGCTACAAGGACTGATGTCATCTCATTCTGCTGCTCTGATGCCCTGTGCTTGCCATATGGTCTGCTACATCAGCACACACTCTCTGTCCCTCCTAGGGGGCAAGAGAACCCTCTTGTCCCTGTATACTCAAAAGCATCTCATCATTTTCTCCACAAAAAGATGTGTTAGAAAACCACTCCAAAAACTTCATCATGTTTCATAAATCACACACTCCAAGAGTAAATTCCACGCTCATGTGGTGGAAAAGAATTACATTGTATTCCACCCCCTCCCCCTCCTAATCACACACTAATTTCATAGTCTCTCTTAAATCACAAGTAGCCCCTAAATGATAGCAGATGATTTTTTTCCCCAAATAGGAGGGATCTATAAGAATTAAGTTCTTTTGACAATGCCCTAAAAGAAATGTTCATACTGGATCAAAGTTTAAAATTATTTTTGCTTCAAGAATATGAAAATTCACCCATGAGAAGATATGCTAAATGATTTGTTAGAATTATATCATGTATTAGTCTTATTAGTAGATGGATTATTGGATATCTATTTATCTTAGGGTGTTTGATAAATCCTATTTATATGTATTCCCATGCTCATTAATGAACAAGAACATTCATTTTCTCATCATGGTATCGGACACCAAGGGCAAACCTAAGACCTAACCCTAACCCTAGCCACCAAAGGACAACAGGCCAAGAATTATCGACAACCTCTCCACCGTCGACAATCCTTTTACAACCCATCACCACCCCCACCAATCCCAACCAGTGTCGCCGCCACTAGTCCCAACTCCCACTACCACCGCTAGTAGGGCCGACAACTCTATTGTCGCCAAATCCCTGTCCGACCACTCCTCATCCCGCCACCCTCTCTTATCTCTTTTCCCCTCCCCTTGGTCGCCCACAAGGCCTATTATTGCCCTAAACTGTAGATTGATTACCCTTTGTTTCCCCCCATCTTTGATTGAATAACAATATTGGTAATCACGTTCGGCTCAAATCCATGTCCTAAACTACCCTACAATCATTCATCATTGTTGGTGTGTGGACCTGTCAATTCCACATGTGTTCAAGAAGTAGTCCAACTACCCCATTGGAGATACAATCAGTTTTTTTGTACCAAGATCATATCTTCTCTGTGATGTCCTCTTCCTGGTGGTATTCATGGCCACTCGCAAGTCATTAGTGAAGAATCTTGGTGAGACCTCTGAGAAGTTCGATAAGAACTATCTCCTTTAGGTGTAAAGTTTTGAGACCTTCATTGCAATCCATCGAAAGTTAAAATACCTCACAGATCTCCTCCCAACAGTAAAAATAATACATATAATGATTGGTATGTCGATGACGCGGCCATCATTTCATGATTGGTTGACAACACGGAACCTACAATTGTACGTGGAATTATGATGTTACACCCGATAAAGAAGATTTGGGATACGTTGCGACTCACGTATGACCACGACAAGAATATCTCAAGAGTCTTCAAACTGTATGAGCAACTATTCACATTACACCAAGGTGATCATTTGCTTCAAAAACATTTCACAATCTTTCGTACATTACTAGATGAACTTGATATATACCAACCCTTGACCATTGACATCAGTCCAATGAAATAATATCGTAAGAAACTAACTATTACAGTTTACTTATCTAGTCTAAACCTGACTGCTCCTAGATTTGGGAACTGATTTTAGGCGCCAATAGTGTCCTAGATTTGCATACTACCTTTGCCAGAGTTTTCCGAATCTCCACAGTCACGACCGCACCAATGTTTAATTAGTTAACCATGATAACCACACGTGATCGTGAACGTAGTATCTCTAAAGGGACGATCATGGGGAAACGTGCAGACAACAAAGGTCGACATCGTTGCCAACTCTATGGACAAATGGTACATCAAGTAGGCAGGTGTTGGTACAAGATTGACCAACCACTGATGGCACATGTCACTATAAAGACTTTACCCACCACGTCATCCAACATTGAGCATACTGTAATCGTCTCCCAAGCATATTATGAGCGACTTCTATAGCTATAGGCCACAGATTCTGCAACCACAACATCTCATACCACTTCATTAAGTACTAGTGCCCTCCTAACCTCCACTTGGTGTCTTCTCTCATATGTAAGGTACAAAAAATCTCTACTCATTTATCCCAACTTTTGATATTCATTCTGTTGCTATCGTTGATGACCATTCTTGTCATATTTCTAAAGAAAGGATTATGCAAACCTCTTCTCAGCTTAAATTAGAAAAGTCCTATAGATACCTAAATGGATATTAGAAAGCTCCTCCCTATTAATGCCATTATGAAACAATTGCTTTGTTATGTGACTTTTTTTTCATTCTATTACACATTTCAATATTTGTAAATGGAGAGGATGATTGATTTGAACCATGAACGAATACATGACTTGTACCTACTAATTCATGACGACATACCACAAGAAATAATATCTATGACATCTACTTCTGAGCCGTCCATTCTATAACACTATCAACGAGGTTATCCCTCTCACAAGAAGTTACATCAAGCTTTACCTTAGTTTTTTATGTCCATGTTTTATTATGAGTCATGTCGATTAAGTAAAAACCATCATACTACCTTTAGACGTCTACGCCTTGTATCAAGTCAAAGTTTGTTTGACTTAATTTATTGTCGCATTTGAGTCTAGCTAGAGTCTAATTTGTGTCTCGTCATCATTATTACATTGTTTTTGTTGATAATTTTTTACATGCGTCTTGGATTTATTTACTTAAGGATCGTAGTTATGCCATTAATGTATTTAAAATTTTTATCAATGAAATAAAAAAATCAATTTACTATTACTCCTAACTGTTTGTGTACGGATAATGCACTTAAGTTTGTTTAATCTAACGTCTAATTTTATTGTGCCTTCTTGGGAATTATATATCAGACCACTTGTCCCTACATATCTCAACAAAACAGTGTTACTGAACGCAAACACTTACATATTTTATATGTCACGCGTACCATTATGTTGCAAACGTATGTTCCTAGATACTTATGGTTTGATGCTGTCCATACAAATTTTTATCCAGTAAATAGGATGTCGTTTACCCCTTTAGGATGTGAAGTTTCTTTTCTACATCTTCGACTAAATGCTAAACTTTTTCCTTTATCTCCTAAAATTTTTGGATATGTTACCTTTGTCGAATATCTTTCCCTTAAACTTGACAAATTGTCTCTTAGGTCGATTAAGTGTGTGTTTGTAGGTTACTCTAGGACTCAGCAAGATTATATGTATTCTCATCCTCCCATTAGACAGTATTTTGTCTCAATCATACTTTAATGGTACCACATCTAAGGTTGAGTGTTTCCCTTTACAGTTTGTAGTTGAATCGTCTATCACAAATGGAAATGACTCCCATTGTAGACAACAAAATGAAACCCTTTACAAGTATATCATCACCACTAGCAGATACACCAACCTCCTCTAATAGAGTCGTCCTCCTCCACGATGCAAATCAACCTCTCACTAGTTCCGACCTTCCAATTCCATTACGAAAAGATACATGTTCTTGCACTGTTTATTACATTTCTAATTTTGCTTCATATGATTTTCTTCACTCATCCTTTCGTAATTGTGCCTTATCCATCTCTTTTAAATCTACTCATAGTAACTATTAGGAGGACCTTCTAATTTCTCATTAAAAGGCAACCATGAATGAAAAAATAACAACATTGATGTCTCATGACACTTGGAAGTTAATGACCCATCCTATCAGGACAACCGTAGTCACCTATAAATAAGTCTACACTATAAAACACAAGACAAATAGGACACGACAGGTACAAAGCAAGATTAGTGGTTCTATACTTTACTCAAACATATGACGTCAACTATGTAGACACTTTTTCACCCGTTGCAAGGCTAAATTCTATGAAAATCATTCTATCTATTGTCATAAATCAATCGTGGAAGATACGCCAGCTAGATATGAAAAGTACCTTCTTGTATGATGATTTAACAAATTAAGTACTTATAAAGCAACCTCCAAAGAAAAGATAGAATATATAGGTTAAAGAAGACCATTTATGACCTAAAATAGACTCCCAGAACTTCATTTGAGAAATTTAGTCAAGACGTCATGGCAAGTGATTTTCAGAGATATCTATCGATCATTTTGTTTTCTACAGGAAGACTATTAGTGGGTGTGTCTCTGGAATTGGGAGAAATTAAAGTCTTATCTATTATTAAGGCTAAAGGTACATATATATAGGAAAAAGTTAAATGGATACTTACATGGCTATCCAAATACCTTATAAGACTAGACTTAATGAGACTTAACACTCTCCCTCAAGCTGGAGCATCTATATCAATCATGTCCAACTTGTTACAAAGAAAATCATAAGTCCCAACACTAAGTCCCTTAGTAAAAACATCAACACACTGATCAAAAGATTTCATATAAGGAGTAGACAACTCCTTGCATCACCATTTCTCGAACAAAGTGATAGTCCACTACAATGTGTTTAGTGCGCTCATAGAAAGTAAGATTATTAGCAATATAAATGACTACCTGGTTGTCACAGTACATAAGCATAGGTGTTGAAGTAGGAAGGCCTAAATCAGTCAAAAGTGAACGAAGCCACGTCATCTCACAAGTAATCTAAGCCATAGATCTGTACTCAGCTTCTGCACTAGAATGAGAGACAACATTTTGTTTCTTATTGCGCCACGTAACAAGATTACTCCCAACATATGTACAATACCCAGAAGTGGACTTCAATCAGAGTCAGAATAGACTTCAATCTGCAAGTGACCATTCTTTTTGTAGACCAATCTTTTGCATAAGCTAATTGAGAATCCTCACAATGTATGTCATATCTAGACGAGTAACAATAAGATAGATTAACTTCTCAATCAATCTCCTGTATCTGCTATCATCCTCCAATAAGGGTGAAAAGCCATCCCAAAAGTCCAAACTCTGGTCCACAGGAGTAGTTTCGGGTTTACACCCCAAAAGTCCAGTCTCCTGCAAGAGATCCAAAGCATACTTTCTCTGTGATAAAACCATCCTATCTCCAGCAAATGCAAACTCAATACCTAAGAAATACATAAGTTTGCCCATGTCCTTGGTGACGAAATACTTTTGTAGATGATCCTTCGTCTCCTGAATACCAGTAGCATCACTCCTTGTTACTAAAATATCATCTACATAGACGGCTAACAAAACACAGCCACTCTCTGTCTACCTGTAGAAAACAGAGTGATCCACCACACAGCGTCAAAAACCACAAGTAGAAACAATACTGCTGAACTTCTCAAACCAGGCTCGTGGACTCTGTTTCAACCCATAAATTACTTTCCTAAGTAGGCACACCTGATTCTCCCCTTGAGCAACATAACCTAAAGGTTACTCCATATGTATTTGTTCAGAAAGATCATCATACAGGAATGTATTTTTGACATCTAGTTAGCATAATTCCCAGGATTTATTTATGACCACTGACAAAATGACTCTGATAGAGTTTAATCGAGCAACAAGAGAAAAAGTCTCAGTGTAATCAATACCATATTCCTGAGTAAATCTCCTTACGACTAAGTGGACTTTGTATCTATCCACCATACCATTTGCTTTGTACTTGACAATAAAAACCCATCTGTAAGTAACAACATTGGTCCTCTTTAGTCTAGGTACTAATGTCCATGTCCCGCAAGATCTCGGAGTCTGCATTTCTTCATCCATAGCTACTTTCCACTGGAATACTAGACTTGCCTCTTGGTAGTTCTAGGGAATTGATTCAGAAGAAATAGACAAGGCAAATATACGAAAGGAAGAATGAAAGCGCTCATAACTCACAAAGTGGGATATAAGATGTACAGTAAATGAAACATGTGTACCTTTCCTGTGGACAACAGGCAAATGAAAGTCTGTAGGTGGCAGATCTGTAGATGGTAAAGAGGGATTGGTTGTGGAGGGACGTGGTCGTCGTCGATATATCTGCAAAATACCAGATACCTCTGTCCCTGTAGTACAAGCATCAGTGACATCCATCTCCCCAAGCTCAACCACAGATGGTAAAGGAACACTATCAGGAATTGAGGAGGTATTGTGAAAGAAGCTTTGATCATCAAAGAAGGTGACGTCAGCAGATACAATGTATTTCCTGATAGTAGGAATATAACAACGATAGTCACATTAAGTACGAGAGTAACCAATGAACACACAACGAACAGACCTTGAAGCAAATTTATCCAGATTAGGAGTCAAATCCTAAACAAAGACAACACAGTCAAACACTCTAGGAGTAAGAGGAAAGGGATCAACACTAGGATAAAGTCTCTGCAATGGAACATCCCCGTCAAGTGGTGTAGATGACATACGATTGATGAAATATATTGCAATCAAGACAACATCAGGCCAGAACATGTATCTCAAACACAAGTGACCTGACAACATCAAGAATATATCTAAGTTTACGCTGTGCAACTCCATTCTGTTGGAATGTATATGGACAAGAAATTTGCTGCAACACACCTAAAGATTCGCAGTATTGTCAAAGATTTGTTTAAGTGAATTTTAAAACATTGTCAATACGAAAAACTTTTGGATAGACAAAAAATTGATTCTTTATTTCCATGGGAAAAAAATTCAACAATGTCAAGTACACTAACTCTATCTTTCAAAAGATACACCCAAGAAACACGGAAAAAATCATCGACAAAGACAATGTCATATCTATGACCAGACACAGAAGAAGTTCTAGCAGGACTCCAAACATTATAACGCACTAAATCAAAAGGACTCTTACTCCTAACTAGACGTAGACCTTGAAAGGTAACACGATGGTACTTACCTAACTCACATGACTCACACTAAAAAGAAGACAGATAACCAAAGAAGAGTCTGCTGTAGTTTCTGATGAAAACGATGGTCAAGTCGACAATGCCATATAATAGATGATTCATCTGTGTAAGCTAAAGATGCAAAGCCTAGAGGTATATCATCTTTGACAAGCAAGTAAACTTCTTGACCTTTGTCACGTTCCAAACCAATCCTCTTTTCCGTCTGCAGGTCCTGAAAGGTACAATGAAAAAGAAAGAATGTCACACTATAATTTAAATGTTTGATAATGGAACTAATAAATAAAAGACTTACAGGAAATTCAGGCACATAAAGAATTTTTTCTAAGGTTAACTGAGCCGAAACACGAACAGTGCCTTGCCTAGTTACCTGACAGGTTCAACCATCAGCTATAGAGACTGATCTAATATCAGGTAACTTAGATATGTGAGAGTAAAGATCATGACTACCTGAGGATACTCCTGAATCAATGATCTAGGAACTATCCCTAGAGGCAACTAAACCAAATATACCTGTGGTGGAAACAATTGCATGAGATGCAATAATAGGTGTAGACTGAGCCTCTCTATACTAAAGAAACTAAACATACTCCTGATATAGAGTCATTGACTGAGTACTCGTGGTAGGAGTGTCTACAGGCGTACGTGTCACCTCTGTAGAAGTCTGTGTCCACTCTGACTTACCAAACTTTTCCCAGCATCTATCAGATCTGTGTTTAATACGACCACAATGCTCACATGGAGTCTAACCTCTGCCATCACCTCGTCCTCAACCTCCTTTGCCAACATTATGGCCGCGACCACGACCCCGCACAACCATAGCAGAATGATCAGCAGTAGGAGTGGACACACTTGTAGAAACACGTAAAACCCTAGCAAAGATGCTCTCTAGGCTCAGAGTAGAATCAACTCCAAGAATCTAACCTCGTATCTGTGAAATCTCCAGGTCAATCTAGAAATATAAACAGCCAAAGCAAGTTCCTCTTTGTATCGACGCATGGTAGAGATATCAGGAATAAGTGGCTGGCTGATACAGGTCAAGTTCATCCAAAAAAGTACGGAACGCACCAGAGTGATCTATACTGAACTATCTCTCATCTTTAAGATAAAGATTTTCTCATAGATCTCAAAAACCCGAGAAATATTCTTCCCATAACCATATATCTGTTTAAGAGTGTCCCAGATTTTCTTGACAGGATGAAGAATCATAACACCACAAGCAACTATTAGTTCCATGTTGTTTACTAACTAGGAGATAATCGTTGAATCATCTGCACATCAGTCTTCATAAGTGCTATCTTTGTCATCCGGTGGTGGTTAGGTCAGATGTTTGAGTTTGCGGTGGATAGCCAAGAATGTCTCAAAACTCTGTAACCAGAGTAGATAGTTCTTTCCATTTAATTTTTCTGAAGTGTCACTTAAGTTTTTGTCTAAAGATTCTCGAGAGGCCATAATAAATGATAGAAATCAGATCTTAAAGAGTACCAATATGATGCAGAAAACCAATAACAAGGCCCTCCAACAAACAATAATCAAGTGAAAGGTACAAACCACCCTCAGTAATAGTAAAATACGAGAAATACGCTAAATATACGAAATGTACAGCAGTAGTAGAGCCATCGAATCCCTTCTGGTGGTAGTAGTAGTGATTTACGACACTCCACTCACATGTAGATGTGCATAGAAGACGACTATAGAGACTGTCAACAAGAAAGAAGAGGCCGGGGACCCCTTAAGGCAACCGAACAGACCTTGAGAAGGTCTGTCGGCAACCTACAAAGGCTCGGATGCGGCTTGGTGATACCTGAAGGCTGCTCGGAGGAGTATCGATGTTGAAGGTTGCCGCTGGAGGTCCAACAAGCCTAAACAAGGCCTGACGGCTGCAAACGGCACGCATGGAGGCTCCCTGGGGACAAACGATGTGCACAGGAAGGGGGCTTGGTGTCAGAGCCTGCGCATGGAGTTTAGGCTCTGATACCATGTGAGGTTGGAGAATCTAAGATTTCTCTCTTAAGCTCTGATACCATGTGGAATTGGGAGAAAATAAAGTCTTATCTATTATTAAGGCTAAAAGTACATATATATAGGCTAGAGTTAAATGGATACTTTAATGGATATCCAAATACCCTATAAGACTAGACTTAATAAGACTTAACAGTGTCTTTTAAATAATTTATGTTGATGACATTCTATTGACAGGTAATGATTTTATGGGTATTAGAGAGTCAACAGAGTACCTTAAGACACACTTTGTCACTAAAGATATGGAGAAGCTAAGGTACTTTTCAGACATTGAGTTCGCATATGTCAAGGAGAAGATGGTACTGTCTCAGAGGAATTATGTTCTTGATCTTCTTCAAAAGACAAAACTTTTAAACTACAAGTTAGTAAGTACATCTATTGAGCAAACATCATCCTTTTGAGACACCATTTCAAATTTGTTAGAGGATCCTTATTAGTACAGACAACTTATTGAGAAACTCATATACTTGAGAGTCACTTGACCTAGCATATCATTTGCAATCAATCTACTCAACCAATTCATACATAAACCTAAAAGAGTACATTAGAATGGAGCCTCGCATGTTCTAGCCTATGTCAAAGGCACACTAGGGAAGAGTTGTTTATAGGAGTGACCTTTTGAGAGTTGAGCCCTATTCAAACTCAAGTTGTGCTAGAGACAAGGGAAATAGGAAGTTCACATCAAGCTGCTGTATATACATGGGAAGTAATCCAATCATCTGGTGTAGCAAGAAACAAAATGTAGTCTTTAGATCCAGTGTAAAGATAAAGTATGGATCCATGACCCAAACAATATATAAGATAATGTGGATCCAATTACTCTTGTTGGAACTTAATTTTCCTGCCAACATGCCTATGTCTATGCATTGTGACAACCTAACTGCTATATTCATCACCAATAATCTTATCTTTTATGAGTGCATAAAACATATAGAGGTTGACTATCATTATATGCGAGATATGGTGATGAGAGGTGTTATTTCCACACCTTAACCTCAATTCTTGAAGCAGCTAGCCGACATTTTCACAAAAGGTTTAAATTTAAGTGTATTTCGAACTCTATGTACCAAACTAAGCATGATAGATATATATGTTCTAATTTGAGAGGAAGTGTTAAAATTATATTATGTATTAGAGTCTTATTAGTTAGACAGATTATTGGCTATTCATTTATCTTACAGTGTCTTATAAACCTTATTTATATATACTCTCATGCTTATTAGTGAATAAGAACATTCATTCTCTCATTTCAACATTGTTCATCCATGGAACTCAAGATAATAAAGGTAAATGAATAGAACAACCATTGAGTAGATAAATGAAATACACAATCCCAAAAATAATGAATAATAGAACCATATGTGGAGATGATAATCTCAGAAACCAATTTTTTTGTGAATGAGAAAGATGGAAGACAATGAAATTCACATTGCAATATACAACAATGATGCAAAAAATAGAAGGCAAGACAGAAGATTATCCTCTTTGGTAAGAGGTAAAAAAGCTTCTACAAGATGCATTATGAATTTTTTTTCTTGAATATAAAACAGGCTAAGGAAAGGAAAGAGAGTTACCCATCAACAAGGGCAACAAGTTTTGGATACAGCTGATCATCCCGCAAATGTTGAATTTCTGATACTGTTGAATCCATGGACTGCATGTCAACTATGTACCTTGTGTGCAAATGGCTTACTGCCGCTTTAGTTTTTTCCAATGACTCATTATTTCCACGTTTTTTCTGTTTATTCAGTAAAGTCACCTTTTTTTGATATTCAATTTTCATAAGCTCACCTGCCTGACAACCAATGTAGTGACCACCATTAGTTATAAAGTACAAAGATATTTATCAAACTAACAAAAAACTTTGAAATACAATTTCAGAAGGATTCCATTCATGAAACATTGCCGATCCATACCCCTTCCACTTTTATCATTGTTTGTTGGTTCCTAACGTAGAAGTCATACGTGCTGCAATGAATGCAAGTGCCATGAAAATCATAGATAATGCATTTCAAGGACTTCCTAATTTACAAAGTATCTACTGTTTTTTGAACAAAGGTCCCCTTCTTGCCCAAGCAAAAACAGATTTTTAGGTTGTATTCTTATAAATTGTTTGTGATGAACAAACAGACCCACATTTTAGAGAAGTATGCAAGTTGAAGGTAATATCCTAGGAGCGAATACAAAGTATAAGACAGAAATCATGACATGCACAAATTTAAATAAAGGTTTAACTTATGATGAAACAACAGGTTCAAAAAGATAACGGGATTAGTATCACCTTTACTTCATCATAAAGCTTCTTTTCCCATGCAAGCAACTTATCCAATATAGTGGCATGTGTTTCCCATTCATCATTATCAAAATCATCATTTCCATTGTCATCATTAGGAAGTCCTTTAAATGACTTGTTCCATGTGATGACCTTCATAACTCTGGCAGAATGATCAATATGACCTAAAAGCAACAATATAAGCAAAAGGTCAAAACAATTCTAATTGTAAAGATGCCATGGGCTCACTTCGAACTTGGAGCAAACACAAAATATATAGCTAAAAAGGAAACAAAGAAATGCAACGTCTATCTAAGAGACCAGCAATAAAGTCAAAAAACAGGATGACTTCAAGGCTAAGAACACACTCAACTAAACAAACCCATGGAATTCGGGAGTAAGAGTGTCAAAACAGCAGTGTTCCTTTTTTCCTCACCTTTAACGAATGAATTCCTTGATTATCCATGCTTAGCTATATCCCCTTTTAACATAAGAAAATGAACACAGAACAATAATTACATTTCCTTCTGGTATAATTCGAGCCTTACAGGTGTCCTACATGTCTGGATGGTGGAAGCCAGAGGGTGAACTCTTACATGCAGATCAAAAGGGTGCTCAACTAAAAACAGAACTGAACCTGTGTCATTCAGAAATTCAAGTGATTATATTACACAAGTGTCCTAAATCTCTTGGTAGCACAGAAGGTGAACTCTTACATGCAGTAAAGCAGGTGATCGCCTAAAATCAGAACTAAATCTGTGAAATGCAACAATTTCTTCTCATGAGAAAAGAAGAGGTTACAGGATGCTCATATTCTTTATTTTTCCTTGATTTCCCAACCCTTTTATTTCAATGATAACAGAAAAATATACCATCTTTTGATAAGATGCAAATCTGTGATTAGTTAACTAAGCAATAAAATACAGTAATATTCGTCATTTGCTTGATGATAACAGCCTTGAAAACAAATATATCTCTATTACTTTCAGCCTTTAAGTTAGACACCAATTCATGCCACTCTAGAGTCTAGACTGTAGTAGACCATTAGGAAAGGAATGGACAACAAAAAAGGACAATTGAAAGGCCGGAAGCTGCTCATTGATTTCTCACCATGAAGCAACAATACACATAAATTTCATTCCAATATTGGATTATCTCTACGATAATATCACTGTGATTTCCCAATCTATAACAAATGTCCATTTGATCACCATAATGAACTAATTTTGCCTGAACATGCAAGTTTCCTTGTTGGGTATCAAGTGCCCTCATAAACCATACTCTCTCTGTGTTGATGTATGAAACTTTAAGAACTTCAAATGGAAACAAAAAAGCCTGAGTGTACCATACCCCGATTATCAGCAAAATTGGAGTGATAATGCAGCCTAGTAGCCTCAAGCATCTTCGATACCTCCTGCGCACTCTGTGAAGCCTTGAGGAAATGATCATCCAAATCAATCAGTATCTGCACAAGGTTTACAGATGGAACCCCTTCTCCCCCCGCCACCTTCCCCCTCCTTGCCTCCAACACCCCAGTAGATGTCGCATGCTGATGGTGCGGCCCTGGGCCCAATTTTGACTTATTTACTTGCTTCGGAGGAGGTGGTGGTGGCGGAGTATCGATAACCACCTTCTCGGGAGTAACCGGCGGAGACTCAACCACAGCAGCAGCAGCAGCAACACCACCACCCAAGCCGGAAGAAACCCTCTTGAAGTGAACCTCATCCACCTTCCCCACCTCAGGGTGAATCTCCTCCTCCACCATGGTGGGAACTGAAATGTTGTCGTCCATGGGGAAGAAGTAGTCCCACGTCATCCCCGGCGGCGGCGGAGGCGGAGGCGTCTCGGGCTGGCTCTTCTCCTTAGCATTGCCACCACCACCACCCCTACTCCCTCCCCCATCCTCCTCCTCCTCCTCCTCCTCCCGTATAACAGCATCGGAGTCATTAGGGTTAGCAGGGACCTTCTTCGGGCGGGGTGGCCGCTTCGCGTAGGGCAGATCGGGCATACTGGCGGCGCGCTGGAGTGGGGAGGGAGTAAAGTCAGGGAGAGGGGGTGGGGGAGGGGGGAGGTTCTCCATCGGGGTTTGGGAGACGGCGACGGCAGCAGTGGCTGGGCCGGCGATGGAGGAGGAGGCGACGGCGGAAGGGGAGGAGGAGGAGGAGGTGTTGGGGTGGAGGAAGCCGACCATCTCGGCCTGTCCGTACTCACTGAGTGCGGCGCCGGCGTTCTTGAGGGCCATGATGTAGGCGGAGTGGGCGGCGGCGAAGGCGTTGCGGGAGGCAACGGCGTCCTTCATGTGCTGTCGCCGCTCCTTGCAGCGCGCCACCGACTCCTCGTTGTCAATCTTCGACTGCGCGCAGCCCATCGGAGGGAGCTCGATCCGGGCTCGATCGAGGAGGAATAGGGTTTGGGTAGAAAAAGTGGGAGCTTTTTCTTTTGGTGGTGGCCGTGGGAACGACGAAGAAGAAGAAGAAGAAGAAGATTGGGGAACTGGTGACTGCCACTGTTGTTTTATTCTGTCCTCTTCGTGAAAGAGCTTCTTCTTGTGTAGTACATGAGTGATAGGTGTTTTCTTTGTCTGATGAGTGCATTAGCAGGAGATAGAAAAATTTGACGGTCGATCATATTAATGTGAGTGTTGGATTGATGTTTGGTATAATGTCAACAACTCAATTAATTAAATTGACTCCGCCTTTATGGTTCCACAATCCCCACCAAGGTTATGAATCTTGTATTGATGGTTTGAGTTACAAGGATGGAGGAAATCGATTGACGTTGACAGTTGCTTCAAATTGATTGATCAATAATCCCTTCACTTTTCATATTGTAGAGGTCCATTATAAGATGACGAGGGTATTATTGAGCTCCGCATGCATGCTACTCCGCCTTCTTTTCGTCGTGTGTCGTGTCTGGCCACCACAGCTTCGCCAATCTTCTCCCAAAATTCTTAAACAAGGAACGATCCTAATATACTTTTGTTTCAAACAATACTAAAAATTATTCCTCTTAATTTATTTTTTTCTTATGATTCATGAGATCCGAATCTGTAAAAGAGATATACATTCCACCTTCCTTACTTAGTTGTGCCATAGTAATTGATTTGTGAAGGTCTTTTATTGTATTTCTACTGCAAGTAGACTATAATTCCATCCCTACGGTCCCTTCACATTCTAGAAGGAGTCCATGAGGTTGTTTTTCAATTTTTATATATAAATATGTAGTAAAAAGGTTTGGGGGTTTCATTATTGTTTGTGGTTGACGTTCAATTTTTGACCATTTCTTTCCACTACACGTGAATTTTCTAAAATAATATTATTTTAGTAACTAATTATACAATTAGACATGTTTCCAAAATATTTTTAAAACTAGGCCTCTGATAGGTTCAAGCGAACCTCACATGTCCATTGACCTATTAGCATTTTTTTTTTCCATGTTTTACTGGCAATTACAAGATCGAATTCAATTAGCAGTATCGAATGCTCGTTTCAACTAAATTCGATAGTTAAAAGACAGAATTAAGTTTAAATTGAATTCGATTCTTAAATAACAGAATTCAATGGATAAGTTTGAAGTCGAAAGGTTTAAATTCTTCTCTAGGAATTCAGTATTATAATAGTTGAATTCATTTAAAATTTAACTTAGCTCTTAAAGAGACGAGTTCAATCGACTACAAAACGGTACATCGCAAGCAGTAAGGCACACTCATCCCACTCTACTCCCCACTCGATCTTCACTCTGGTCTTCATTCAATCCCACTCTGGTGCTGCCCCCTGCAATCCCCACTTCAGTGCTCATTCTCTGATTGTTCTCGATCCCTACTTCAATCCATAAGGTATTTCTCTTCAGTTCTCTCTCACTCTGTATTAGTTCTACATTAGTTTAGCATTTGTTCTTTAGTTGATTTGCTTTGATTTTCTATTAGACCAAATATTAGTTCTACATTCATTTTCGTTCTCTGTATTTTATCTTCATTTTTTTTAATGATTATTAGTTTTACATTCCTTCTCCTTAAAAAAATCTGAGCAATGAAACATTCTTTAGATTTTTTTTCTTCAGATTTTACTCAATATTTTATCCATTTTTAAGTTTTGGTAATGTAAAGCTGTAACACTTGTAAATTCATTTTTGTAAATATATACATTTTATTGAATTTATTCTAAGCAAGTGTTACTGTCTCGAGGCCCATTTGTGTAATTTGTGGCTCTGGACTTCAGCCTCGTGGGGCAGCTACTGTTTGTATTTTCTTGTGCTTGTGACCTAGTTCGTTCCTGTGTTGTGTGGGTCTGTGTGTGGGCTCGTGTATTTGGGTCTGTTGGTGGGACGAGTGGTTGAACTCGTGCTGTGTTCTACGTGGTGGATAGTTGGGGCATCTTAGTGTGCATGTGTGGTTGATTGATTGCATGCACACATTCAACTTCCTCTTTATGTGTGGCAATTTAAGCTGAGGTCTTCCGTCATACACGACTTCACCTTCTCCTCCTTCTCACATGTTTCTTCCTCCATTCCGAGCACATCATCTCCTCCACCCTTCCTCCCTCCTCCACTCCACCGCCACCCTCTATCTCTCTCCCACCCAATCACTCTCTCCCTCCTGTCTCTCCCACTCACCCTCTCCCTCCTGTCTCTCCCACTCACTCTCTCTCTCCCCCAATTCCTCCCCTGTTCCTCTCCCCTATTTGGTGTGTCCGAGAGCGTGTGGAGCATGCGGCGGCATACGACGGTGCAGTGAACTTTGGGGAAGTTCCTTAAGGACATGTGAGGTTTCGGAGGAGCTTGTGGTCGCCGATGATGTAGTCGTCAGCCGACAGGAGCGATGGGTCACTGGAGGGTGCATTTTAGGTACGCACCTCACCACCTTTGTAATAGAATGCATGAAAAATGATAGAAATACTAAGGTAGTGTTTGGTACGTTGAAATGGAGACAAGAATGGACTAGAATGGAATAAGAGAATTCCATTCTAATGTTTGGTACAAAAAAATCTTTGGAATAGGCATGGGAATGAAATTCCCTTGGGAATCAAATTCCCATTGAATATGGGAATTTCATTCCTTCCCGAGAGGTAAGGAATTTGATTCCCATTCTATTAGGAATCATCCTAAAAACGTTGTATACCCTTCTCTACGGTCGTTTCTCCTTCTCCACAGCTATCCCTCCTCCTCTATGGCGTGTTTCCGACGTCTGTCACCCTTAGCCATGGAATGTGGACTGAGTTGGGTCGACCCAACCCAAAAAAGTAACGGCCCACCTAGGGCCCGGCACGGCCCGGCTAGGTCGAGCCTCTTTTAACAGACCATGGGCCCGGCACGGCCCACGGCTTGTCGATGGGCTAAGTTGGGCTAGTCCGGTCCATTGGGCCAAAATTTAAATTTTAAAATTAAAATTTGTTATTAATAAAAAATATTTTTAATACATTAAAAAAAATACATAAAAAATAAAAAAAATACAAAAGATGTTTTACATCATTGCATAGTAACATTCTTGAGAAACTTTACAAATACTTTTTTTTATTTCGGACCCACGGGCCCAGCCCTTCTTTTTTTAAATTTCTAGGCCGACCCGACCTAACACTCATTTGCGGGCCAAAATGGACCTATTCTACGGGCCTACGGGAGCCTAGCATGTGGGCTTAGCACGGCCCACGGTGAGCCTAGCCTGGCCCTACCCGGTGCTGGGCTAGGGGCCGAGGCCCTGGTGGGCCTGGGCTGGGTCAGACGACCCAGGGCCGGTCCGACTCGATTTTCAAGTCTAGTCACCCTCCTCCTCTTTCAAGGCCCTCCCTCTTCCTTTACGGCCTTCTTTCTTCTACAACCATCTCTTTTCTGTATTTTTTTTGCTTTTTCGTCTTCTTTTCCTCTCTTTTTGTGTATGTATTTTTTTTACAAAGAATATTGATATTTTTTATTGTCTTCTTTTCCTATAAAATTTTTTTATTCTACCAAGAATATTTTGTTAATGCTAATTTAGAAAGGATTATCTATGTTAATGTTAATTTAGAAAAGATTATCTATGCTAAAACTTTTATGTGTATGTGTATATTGTAATGTGTATGGAAAAAAATTATTTTATTTTTTTTTCCAAATTGACAGGATATTTTTGTTAATATGTAGTTGTTAATCTTCCAAATTTTATATTTCCATTTCAATTTCTGTTCTTATGTATCAAATATTAGAAAGGAATTGTTTGTTAATTCCATTCTGCAATTCCATTACATACCAAATACAGGAATAAAATAAATTTATTCCATTCCATTCTATTCCAAATTCCATTCCAGAGTTCATTCCATTCCTATCTATTTTCATTCCAGTGTACCAAACGCAGCATAAGAATGCATGAAACTTAGGTAAATTTACATTCCTAAGAT
>JAMKQA010003824.1:0-14192 GCA_024699735.1 Posidonia australis
CCACTCAAAAATGGTCAGCTTGCTTTCCTTTTTTGCTAAAACCTTTTACTTATAACCTCGCATTCCCAGGGAGATGCGCCGCCGCCCCTTTCTGCAAACACCCTAAAATCTTCAAATCTTGCTTGTAGCACCTTCTTTGATCCGTTCTGGACTCCTGCTACGTTAATACAATGGTATGTGAATGTTTTGTTTGTTTTCTTTGCTGATTTCTTCTTGCCTAATGAAAACAAAACACAGATTTCGTTTCTACCACATAGCCTTAGATTTACAACAAGACGTGATTACTTAAGCATGCTTTTTTGATTTTGGATTAAGATCAAGATCATATATCTCATTAGATCACTCTGTTTGCCTCATATTTATGTCAAGTTCTGCTCTTTTTTACTGCCATATCTGGCCCAAATCTATGTCCACAGAGTTATCCTACCATGGTGACACCAAAACAGTGATCGGATGCTCTGCGCGGCTGGATTGAAGCTTTAACAGCTGCTGACCGCAAACAACTGCGGATTTGGGGCATATCCTCCTCACTTTTAAGTATAGCATCTGTTATGTGCCGTGGCTCGATTTTGGAAGCCGGCCTTGCACATTTCGGGCAAATAGAAATGACTCTGACTTTGGAGGAGGTCAAACGGATCTACGGCCTGTCGCCCTTCATGTCTCCTCCAGTCTTCACTTGCCACGACAATTATGTTCCAATTTTGAGTCGACTGACGGGCTTGACCAGAAGCGTCTATGAAGAGAAACTTATCTACAAAGTTGGATCTACTACCATGGTGCGCCTAGATTATTTTGATGAGATTATTAGTGCCCGTTCCTCTTTAGGCATCCTGTGGCTTCATAGTTTTGTGCTACGCTTCCTCGGGGAGCTCATTTTTAGCCATGGCTGGACGACTGTGGCTATTGAGGTGGCAGAAATAGCTTGGGCGATGGTTATTCGCCAGATTGATCTTGCTCCTATTCTCCTTACCGAGACCTATGTCGATTTGGACCGGGCGTTGAAGCGCTCCTGACATTTCCATGGTTGTGGCGCCTTGGTGCAAGTAAGCAAACCATTTTATTTAAATACTTAAATACTCTGCTGTGCTTATCTTAACTATGCGACCCATTTTTGCCAGGTTTGGTTTGCTGCTCATATGGGAGTGAAGATTCTGCGCCCTCGGCCTTCTACCTTTGAAGTTTATAGCTGCACTCACCATTTGAGGACACTTTCAGGTGTGCATGAGCTGTGCAGCAGACTACGAAATCTTGCAGAGGATACAGTAACATGGTGCATTATATCCTCGACGTCGAGAACCTTTACTGCCTTTTTTAATGCTTGGGACATGCGGCTTATGGTTCTTCCTGGGCTCACGGGATGTGTGGAGTATCACCCTGTCCGAGTCCTTCGCCAATTTGGCTTCTGCCAGGACTCTATTGAGCAAAGTCTCTGTCCTGACCGGTACAAGAGGTATATTGTCGACTCTAATGCAACAACCTCAGAGTTGGCCCGTAAGACGCGTGCAGGCATCAAGTCCTCCGATCTTGCCATTACAGAGGGCTCCGGTTGTACAGTGGAATACGAAGCCAAAATAAGGGAGACATGCCCCCTAAGCGAGATTCTGCCCAGTGGCACCTGTTTCACAGGGGCTAGCAGCTCGAAGAAACCTAGAGTTGATTAGCAACGTCTGTATCAGTGATAGTCCATAATAAAAATTGCTTGCATTTATGTCATCTTGACTTTCTTGTATTTGTTCATGTATTTCCAAAACTGCTCTCAAGATTAACTTAACTGGCATGCCCCTGGTCATAGATTCTTCCAATTAAAGAAGCGACTAGCATGCCCCTAGTCAAATGCCTATTTGCCCATACTACGACCCAAAAAAGGCAACTGGCATGCCCCTGGTCGGAATACGGCCAAACGCCTTGCAAAGTGATACAAATATGCTTGACTTAAAATGCTAAATGTTGTGCAAAAAGTACAATGCAGAGAGAGGATTAATTAATTAATATTTTGGTGCCCTCAGCGCCAAGGAAGCCTGTTTTGCCTGCTGTAAGAGGTGACACTGTCCTCGACTCATGTGGCACTAACCTAGACACTTAGGTTTATTTGTGGCTCTCCTTCAGATATTATGTACTTCATACCAAATTCTTGGGGCCCTACATCTACTCTTTTAAGGATTCATATTTCTTTTTCTCCCTCAAAGGCATGCTGACTTACCCTACTCCTGCTTGAAGGTAATATACACCTAAGCTGAGGGGGTGACTGCTCTCTCTGTTTGATATAGAAGGGGTGGCTAATCCCCTTATTCGATCTATAGGTGCATGCTTCGACTCCTCTCTAAGTTATATGGGAGGAATAAGGTTGTCTTGTATGCCTCTCTCAGTGGAGCTAGCTTCTGTCTACCACTTCTGTCTCCTTATTTTCTTTTGTGCTCCAAAGTCTATATTTTTCTTTATTGCTCGCACTCTCTCTAGACCTAACATTTTTACTCCCTCTGAAGATATAAGTCCCTTAGGAATTTGCACATTTCATCCATTCTACTGAAATCTCTTCCTCACCTCCTAAGTTTCTAGGGTAGTAACACATGATGAGGACTGGACACGTCTTACACAGGCAGGCTTCCGATTTTCCTCATCGGGCAATGATAAATGCAAAAAAGTGTAGGAGATTATTCATGTTATGCTAGGATGCAATAACCTAAAATATTAGTAGGCGAAAAGAAGGAACATGAAGATGCATAGCTCACGATGCAAGGCTTAAGATTGACTAGGAGTCACTAGTAGTACTTCTTTAGGTAGGAAGCATTGACAGGCTCTGACTGCTCTTTATGGTCCATAACTTCAAAAATGCTTGCACCCTCGGACAGGGCCTCCCTAACCACAAAGGGTCCGTGCCAATTAGGCCTAAATTTTCCCCGTGCATCGGGCAAATGAATGGCACGCAAAATCAAGTCTCCTGATTCAAAGCTTCTGGGACAGACTTTCTTTTGATAAGCTCGGGCCACTCACTTCTGGTAGCATTGGGCATGATGCAGAGCTTGTAATCTGTGTTTATCAATTAAATCTAGCTGAACACAGCGATCTTGTATCCACTCAGCCTCTTCTAATTTTGCCTCCTTCAAGATTCTTAACGAAGGAATCTCGACTTCAAAGGGAAGGACTGCCTCCTATTGACGTCCGAACGGAGGTTCTATAGGCCCATAACGCATAGGGCAGCTTTTCATGCCAATCTTTATGAGTCTCAGCCATCTTCTTCAAGATTTTCACCAGATTCTTATTAGCCGACTCTACTGCCCCATTCATCTGTGGTCGATAGGGGGAGGATCTGTGATGCCTGATCTTGCAATATTGGAGAAAATCCTCAACCTTTTTTGCTATGAAATTAGTTCCGTTATCTAAAATAATAGCATATGGAACCCCATATCTGGCGACAATATTATTCTTGATGAATTTCTCTGTAACAATTGTTGTGATTGTCTTGTATGATGCCGCCTCGACCCATTTTGTGAAATAATCGATGGCTACCAGGATGTAATGGTGCCCATTGGATGCAGCAGGATGAATGGCCCCGATAACATCAATTCCCCAAGTAGAAAATGGCCAAGGTGATGACATGCTATGCAATTGTTGTGGGGGAGCATGTATGAAATTGCCATGTATTTGGCAGTTATGGCATCTTCTGACAAATTGGCAGCAGTCTGTTCCCATTGTGGACCAGAAATACCCCTGTAACATAATTTTCTTAGCTAGGAGAACCCTATTCATATGTGGGCTGCAAGTACCTACGTGGACTTTCAACATTAGCATATCCGCCTCCTTTTTGTCCACACATTTGAGAAGCATCTGGTTATAAGACCTTATATATAGCTGCCTGGCCCGAGCACATATTTTGATGCTAATCGTGTCAAGGTCTTTTTATCTGAAGCAGAAATGCCTGGAGGGAAGCTACTAGTCTCCAGAAAAGTTTTAATGTCAATAAACCAGGGCAGTTCAGTAGATGATGACGCCTCTTGAATATGCATACAATGTGCTGGTTGTTCAATGCATGTGATTGAAATATCTATGGTCTGTGCCTCTGGGTGTAATAACCATGATGCTAGAGTGCCCAGAGCGTCTGCATATGCATTCTTAGCTGGTTTCATGAAGGAAAATTTGACATCTTCAAATTCTTCAGTCAATTTCAGCAAATGTTCATGATATAGAACGAGCTTCTGGTCTTTTGTCTTCTAGTCATCGTTGACTTGCGAAACAACCAGCATTGCGTCGCCATATACGTGGAGTTCTCGGGCGCCTTGGTCTTTTGCTACTTGTAAGCCCAAAATGCATGCCTCATATTCAGCTTCATTATTGGTGCATTCAAATGTCAGCTTCCTCGCAAAGGGAATAAGTTGTCCTTGTGGCGTAGCTAGAACTACATCGATGCCTCTTCCTCGTTTATTGACTGCATCATTGAAGTACAGACACCATTGATGCTTATTTTGAGGTCCTTCCAGTTCCTCCTCGCCCATTGCAAACAATATATCTTCATCTAGGAACTGATTTTGCAACGGCTGATATTCTGGTAAGGGTAGGTCGGCCAAGTGGTCTGCCATTGCTTGTCCTTTCATGGACTTCTGTGTGACAAAGGTGATATCGTATTGGGACAACATCACCTGCCATTTGACACATCTGCCCACCAAGGCTGGCTTCTGGAATAGATATTTGATAGGGTCATGCCGACACAATAACAATACCAGATATGCCATCATATAATGCCGGAAGCACTGTGTGGCCCATACCAGAGATAAGCAAACCTTTTCTATTGGGTTGTATTTAACCTCGCAGTCATTGAACTTTTTGCTGAGGTAGTAGATAGCCTTCTCTTTACGCCCGGATTCATCGTGCTGACCCAGAACTGCTCCCATAGAATGTTGTGTTGTGGAGAGATATAGTAGCAGAGGGTGCCCTGGCGCAGGGGGAACTAAAACTGAGGGCTTCACCAGAAGCTGCTTGATTTTATCAAAGGCCACTTGACATTCATCATTCCAGCAAGTCTAGGCATTCTTCCTCAGTAGCTTGAATATGGGTTCACATATAGACGTAAGCTGTGCAATGAACCTGCTGATATATTGTAACCATCCTAATAAACCAGGAATCTCTTTTTCGATGGTCGGAGGGGGCATGTCAACAATAGCCCTGGCTTTGTGGGGGTCCACTTCAATTTCCCTCTGACTGATGATATAACCTAGTAACTTTTCAGAGGATACCCCAAATACACATTTGTTGGGGTTCAAGCGGAGCTTATACTTTCGCAGGCGCTTAAACAACCTTCTCAAACAGGAGAGATGGTCCTCGGGCTCTTTAGATTTGGCAATCATGTCATCCACGTATACTTCAACCTCCTGATGCATAAGATCGTGGAATAAAGCTGTCATGGCCCTTTGGTATGTTGCACCTGCATTCTTTAACCCGAATGGCATCACTCTGTAACAGAAGACTCCCCATGGAGTGATGAAAGATGTCTTCTCCATATCTTCTTCGGCCATTCTGATCTGGTTGTATACCGAAAATCCGTCCATAAATGACAACATCTTATGCCCTGCAGTGTTGTCCACCAAAATGTCAGTGTGAGGGAGAGGGAAATCATCTTTGGGGCTTGCTTTATTAAGATCTCGATAATCGATGCACATGCGAACCCGCCCATTCTTTTTCGGCACTGGCATCACGCTGGCGAGCCATTCAGGATATAACACGACTTTGAGGAAATTGACTTTGTGTTGTTTGATAATTTCCTCTTTAAGCTTTAAGAGCCACTAGGGGCGCCATCTACGGAGCTTCTGTTTGACTGGCTTTGAATTTGGTATTAGTGGCAATGTATGAACTACCACTTCAATGTCTAATCCCACCATGTCGTCATAGCTCCATGCAAAGACATTTACATATTCCTTCAGGAAAGCTATAAACTCCGCCTTTGCTTGTGGTGATAAATTGGCACTGATGTGAGTTTCTTTAATTTCTTCTGCCATGCCGATATTGATTAGCTCTGTTTCCTCCTCTACGTGAAGGTTTGGGCCTTCTGGATCATTATCATAGAATGGAGTCTGTGATGGCTCATCCTCATTATCTGCTCCATGGACCTCATCCTCTTCTTCATTAGCAATTAGCTCTGACAGGATTTCTTTTTCAAATGTCGGATCTGTAATGTCAACTGAGAAGTCCTCTTCTGATTCCAGGCTCTGATGGCGTTTAATGACTGTCATAGTGACCTTCGTGTTCTTATATCGGCATTGTGCTACTTCTTCTGTTTCCCTGTCTGGATGATCTGAGGAGCTGGGAGTCCCTGCCTCTAATGCTGATGCCTCCTTATTTTTGTTTTTGGATTTTGATTTTTTGATTTTATTTTTTTTTTTGGCATTTTCTTTTTTTCTGCTAGCTGTACAAGATTCTGCTTGCTGGCGGCTACTTTGCTGTAGGTTGGTGAGATCGCCGCCGCCTATCCTACTCGTGCTTGATTCAAGGTTTTGATCCTCACCCTCTAGGTGAGGCTTATACTGCCAATACTAGCTAGACCCGCCTCCCAGCTGACAAGAGATTAACTCTAGTGGTCTAGCATCCCTTCTGTCTGTCTCGTGCAGGACCATAACTGAAACTTGGTCTTGTGGTGGTATTGGTGCTTCTGCTGGTGCTGATGTGGCAACTGCTTTGCCCTTCCTCATGAGATCATG
Organism: Posidonia australis; assembly: GCA_024699735.1. Classification (NCBI taxonomy): domain Eukaryota; kingdom Viridiplantae; phylum Streptophyta; class Magnoliopsida; order Alismatales; family Posidoniaceae; genus Posidonia; species Posidonia australis. Next base: position 6,687 of record JAMKQA010003824.1, read on the forward strand.
CTCTGCTAGGTCTTCTGCAAGCACATCCAGCTGCTCCTGGAATAAGAGGTCCAGATCCCCGATGTCATCATCTGAGTTTGTTCCTTGGACCACTATCTGGACTGCTAACTACTCTGTCTGTCCACTGTTCTGCATGATCTCCTGCTCTGTACCCTGCTGCTCTAGCCGGCTGCTGTCCTGATATGAATCTTCTAGACAAACCCAAGTTGATGGCGCTGACACTACATATGAACTGTGGTTCGGATCCATAATGCCTGCGCTAATAAAGTTGGATAAATTCCGTGGAATAATTATCTTGGAAGACTTACCATGGCGTTGCGATCTCTTCCTCTGGCAGCACCGCTCATAACCCAAACCGTCTCGCTCAATCCATTCTTCGGCCTCAATCGGCTCGGCAATTCCTTGGCCATAAAGCCCCAGAGGCAATCCTTTCTCATATCCCCATTTGCGACACAAGTTGTCGACCATCAAACGGGGGTTGCCAGAAGTGGCCAAATGGCCAGCAAGCTCTAAGGGTGGAATGAAATTAACCGGCTCAAACCGGTTAACCCGATAAAGGACATCGGAAGGCTTAGGCTCGAAGTGAATGGTCTAAAGGGCTAGAGCAGAGACAGATTCAACTTTCTCCATATCCTCTGCCAGGACAACAACAACATTGTCATCCCAGCAGAACTTAATCATACAATGGAGGGTTGAAGGAATGATTTGATGCTTGTGAAGCCAAGGGCGTCCAAGCAATAGATTAAAAGAGGGTTCGATATCTACGACGTAGAATTCTACGTCGAAGCGAGCAGGGCCTATAGTTAGGGGAATGATCAGGACTCCAAGCGCATCATGATGCGTATTATCGAAAGCTGTCATCCCTTTCACAGCTGGTGTAATGTCCTTGGACTTGAATCCGATTGCACTTGCTGTGCGCAAGGGGCAGACATTTAGGCCTGCTCCATTGTCCACCAATGTGAGGGGGATGCGAAAGCTTCGATACTGTGCAGTGATGAACAAGGGGGAATTATGATTGGTGCCGGAGGGAGGTAACTCTAGGCTAGAGAAGGAGATAACCTGAGGTGCCGCTATCATTCCTACCATGTTTTCTAGGATAGCAGGCTCTATAGTCTGGGATACACGGGCTGCCTGAGAAACTCTAAGGAAAGCTTCTCTATGCTCAACTGATGTATAGATTAGGTCCCAAATGGAAATATCGGCTTTAACCTTCTTAAGTTGGGCAATGATGTCAACTGAAGGTTGGTTGCTAGTGGTAGGATTGGGTGGTGCTACTCTAGGCATAGGTGGTTAAGGAGAATGTGCTTGGAGTTGGGCAGGGGCTGCTACTACAAGTGCTGGTGACCTAGATGGCTGGGCTTGTAACTGGTTAGGGGTTAAGGTTGAGGGGTTAGGCCTAGCTGTTGAGGGTTTGTATACTCTGCCCAATCGTGTCACTTCTGCACACATTCCTGTGGCATAATTGTAAGGAACACGATGCGTGTCGTGGGTCAGAGTAACAATAACTGGGGGGCGGGCTGCTAACTGTACAGGTCCGGTTGAAGGATATAGGTGAGTAGGAGTGTAAACCTGAGGATGCTGGGAGTATTGGTGAGGGTACTAGTGGGCCTGAGGGTGTGTTGGCTAGCTTGGCCTAGATTGGGGCCAGGCTGATAAATAGATTGGAGTTGGTGGCTGGGGATATACTACAGGTGGCACCTCAGAGTACTCCGACTTGACAACAGGGCGGATCATAAGAATAGATTCCTCCGAATTATCGAGGAAAGAGCGATACAATTGGTGGGGAAAAGGGGACGACTCATCATGAATCAAGTCGGTTGGGTGGATAGGGGAAGAGACAAACTTAGAAGGAGAAGAAGAGAAAGAAGCAGAAGAAACAAAATTGACTCCCGAGGAACCTGGCGCTCCCAGAGATGAATGTTGTGGCAAGGGTTGACTGACTATGCTGGGGTGTGCTGGCTGTGCTGGGGCGGCCACTGGTGTGTGTGATGGGCTGGTTGCCTGGGTATTAATCACTATGACCCTCTAGTCAATCAAATCCTGGACAGCGTCCCTGAGCGTCAAACAATTATCCGTCGAGTGGTCAGCCACCCGATGGAAATTGCAAAACGCATTGGCGTTGTACCAGGCTGGCAGCGGATTAGGCGGAGGGCGCACCTCAGGCAGCCTCAACAGGGATGCCACTTTGGGAAATACCATGCTCAAAGGCTCCACTAAAGGGGTATAGTGGTGCCTTTCACGGCGTTGTCGCTTCGGCTGTGGATGTACCAACGGTGGGCGCGTCCTGGCCAGTGGGGTAGGGTACACTAGTGTGGCAGTGGGGGTAATGTGTGATGCATGCTGTGCTCTAGGTGTAGGCGTGGGTGCATAAACTACTTGGCATTGAGGGGGCGGGCGGACATTTGCCGGAGTAGTAGGGGATCTGATATAGGAAACTGTATTTTTGGAGGGATCCCGCCTCCTGGGTGGATTGGTGTTGTTGTTATTGCTGCTGCTAGGGCCACTATGTGAGGCAGTGGCCTGCTTGGTAAATGCTGAGAGTGCTGGAAAACTGCGGCCACGTAGTGAGCTCTTAACACGGGCGCCCGAAGCAGTGCTGAGAAAGTGGTAACAGGTTGTATGCTAAGCAAAGCCTCGACCGCTAGCTGTAATCCTCGGATTATAATCTCGATAGACTCTTCATCGGAGGGTCTATCTTTGACTTGTGAAGCCAAGGAGCGCCACCGTCCAACATACTCCCCAAATGTTTCATGGGGTCTCTACTTGAGAGTGACTAAGTCCTCCCGCTTGGGGACTAAGTCGAGGTTGAAGGAATATTGCTCCAGGAACGCCTGTGTAAGGTCATCCCAAGTCCTAATGGTGGCCATGTTGAGGGAAGTGAACCACTTCAACAAGGGCCTTGTGAAACTCTTCTGGAACAGGCTGATCAATAACCTCTCGTCAGCCTGGAGCAGAGCAAGATCTCCGCAATAGGCTTTGAGGTGGGCAATTGGGCAACCCCTACCATTGTATTTTTCAAATTCCGGAATATGAAAATTCGGGGGGAGTGCCGCCTTTGGGAAATAACAAAGGTCTCGGAATTGGTAGGACTGGTGGTCCCCACCCTGCACTTGTCGGAGAGTGCGCTCCAGATCATTTACTCTCGCAAGGAGAGCATCCGGAGCTACTGCAGCTGTGGATTGTGCAGTAGAGGCGGGTACCGCGTACACTGTATGGGTCGCCCCTAGGGGCTCCTCCGGATCCACCATTCCACCGTCTGGTGCTACAGCAGGATGGCCAGTGTACCCGTGCATGGGTGCAGTGTGCTGGGGGACAAAAGATGAACCTTGTGTGTGGTAAAAGGGTGAGGATAATGCAGGGGGTGGTGCAACAAGTGGTGCAGAGTGTGGGAGCAAGAGCTGTTGGACTGGGATGGTTTCCGGTACAATGCTCACGGATGGTTGTGCTCCCGTCGGCCTAGGGGCTGGCCACCAGATAGGAGGGATGCATGCTGTGGTGGGTGCTGTGCAGGTGTAACAAATGGTAATGTCGACACCCCTATTGCCAGAGAGACAAGGGATGGCGACGGCTGTGGAGGGAGTGCAGTGGGTGCAAACTGTCGTCCTAAGGCCGGTTGCTCAAGCAACTCGGGAGTCGGGAAGGTTAAAGCTGAGAAGGGCTGGAGCACTAGTGTCAATCCCTGCAACTGCTGGGTGAGGGCCAACATTTGTTGCAGTGGCGCAGTGACGGGATCGTTGCTAGTGGCTCCGAAGGATGGAGGCAAGACAGGGGATGAAACAAGAGGCTGAGATCCCAGTTGACTGAACTGGGGGGTGGCTACTACTGAAACAGCTGCAGTGGGAGGAGGGCTAGAAAACACATAGCCCTGAGGTGAGACAGACTCAACTGTTGTGGCCCCAACAGTAGGAGAAGACCAAGTAGGTGACCCCGAAGGAGGGGTTGCCATAGGGACACGAAATTGAGGTGGTGGAGGTCCTCCAGAAGCTAAGGCAAAGGTGGAGGCAATAGTGATAACTGGAACAGACACAAGAAAGAGTAACCCGAGATAGGGACCTCCTCTTGGACAGCAAGGGAAAGGGACTCACTGGCATGCTGGGCCATTGTGGATCGCGAGCGAGTAAGGATTGGACTGCGGTTGGGAAGCATAGGACGGATCCTAGGACGAGCTATCATCGAAAGTGACGAATAACTCGGAAGATGTGGTCGAAAAAGGGTCGCAAATAGAGTTTGCGAAAGGAAAATCCTTGAGCTCTGGCTAAGGAAACTCACAGACCAGAAACCCTATGCACATAAACAAACAAGTTAGAAAAGATGCGATGTTTATGGTGGTATGAGATACAAATGAATGCCCCTAGTATGCACTCTCTCACAATCTAGGGGTGTCCTATTAAGCTGTCTACTCCGAGTTTACACAAGGGTGAATAGGTCTCCGACTCAAGTTTAGAAAAAATAAGGTCCCCGTTCTAAATGCTAGCCATAACCTAGGCAGTGAACAGGTGGTGCTTTCGGGGCCTCGTCCTCTGCCAAAGCAGTAGGCTGTACCCTCTACTACACCGACACGACCCCGGACAAGGGGAGACAAACCTGATTTTTCATTCCACACCAAAGTCATAGGATGAGCCACCGAGAAATGTCCTTCGCAGACTATATAGGCGAACCTAAGAGAGGAGAAGATGCATGTCCTATATGATGTATGCAAAGTATGCTTTAAGTTTTTTACTTGCAAGCTTATTAGACAGTGGGGGAAATTTGCAATTTGTCACTAGTTTGCCTGATTTATTGATTTTGGTTTTTATGTTTTCATTAACCGAATGGGGAGAGCAAATATGTCTCTAATTCTCCTAGGCATGGCATATACAAGAAGGGAAATAAACATGCAATTTAGCCATGAATTATCAAACAAAAGCATGTGCAATAATGATGACATTGCAAATGCGTAAAAAGAAAACATTCGTTAGACAAAGGCATGCATGCAAGAAAGACATCACTTAAAAAAGGGGACCACCAATGCAAGGCATGGATAAAAGGCAAGCGAGGAGAAAAGCCAAAGCAAAGGAGAAACCAAAACAAAGGCAGGATCTGGTTATCCCCAGCGGAGTCGCCAGTTCCTATAACCATGCCAGCGATAGCCTCGGGCTTGGCGCAAAAGGCCAAATACGCAAGGGACGGCAAAGTCACAACAAAAAATAAAATAAAAATGCAGAAGTCGCCACCTAGTCTATTAAAATGGAAGACAAGAAAAACCATAAAAGAATCATTCAAATCATGCATATAAAAAACCAATGGAAAAGGTCTTGGTAAACCAGAAATAGGTAAGGATCCCTGTTACGCACGAGGAAGGTATTAGGCACCCTCGTGCGCCCGATAAATCGGTCTTCTATAGGTTTCTCATTTACTTATGAAATGTCGGCTTTTCAGCCATTACTGTACGCCCGAGGGCGATATGCCATGCCATGCTAAGTGATTGGTGTCTTACGCAAAAATAAGGTGCATGGGGTGCAGGGTGTGTCCTAATGCTCAGAAGTATCGCTCATATGATGGGTCAAACGTTGATGCAAAAATATTGCATAAATAAGATCAAAGATCTAAGTATTTTGAGCGATTTTTCATCCTGGCTTTACTACATGCAATGTATGATCTAACAAGCATAGAAATGGCTAAAAACAGAAAAGGGTCTTCCTGGATATATCAAGGAGGAAAGCCAGAGAAAACTAAAAAGCAAATCGAAGCAAGAAATCATGTTAAAAACCATGTGAAAACCCTGTTGTGTGCTACTGAAAATAGGCTGATGCGCCTGTTAGGTGCGCCAGACTAGTGCTCCAGTCTGGTGCGCCACCTATGTGCTCCTCTGTGGGCCAAAAAGATGTGCAAAGGAAAATATCAGAAAGCCATGCAGTGCAATGTCATATAAATGCATTCCAGAAAGTTATGCAATGTAAAGTCCTTGTAAGAATGGAAAATATCTTTTAAGAATGAAAGAAATGCAAGTGTGAGAAGATCTATGGATCTTGTGCTCAAGGGCTAATAGACTCACACAAGGTCACATCCTACTTATGCTGAATGTAAACAACAAGGTTCAGCCATGTTACTGGATCATGGGCTAATAATAGAATCTCCACAAGGGAGCTAAGTGCAATCAGCCTACCAGATTTTGAACCATGGACTGAAAATCCAAAGGGTAAAACGACTTAGAAAACAACATTGTTTGAAGCTGAAACCATGTATGCACAATCATGAAATACCAAGAAATCGCCACTGAAAGAATCAGACTCAAAACTATTCGGGAAAATATGCAGATGGAGATGCGAAATAGGGTGATCTATTCTCTGACCAGTCTGGTGCACCAGAATGGTGCGCCAGAGTGGTGCTCTGATTTGGTCAGCCACTCTGGTGCACCATATAGGTGCTCCAGAATGGTGCTCCCCAGAAAATCTAAATCAGACTGCAGTCTGATTCAGAATTCTGGTTCAGATTCAGAGAGGTAACTTCTGTTTATTAAGTCCGTTATGCAAAATGATAAAAACAGCAATATGATGAGATGAAAATGAACAGAAAATCCTTTTCTTTTTATTTGATTAAAAAGTGAAATTGGACATTGGGTTTATTGCAGAAATGCTTATACAAGATCCTAAATAGCATGTATGAAATGATAAGCTTGACAAGACATATACAAGTGATGAATATGTAAAGAAACATGTTTATTACGTATTCAAGTGCAAATGCATGGATCATGGATCTCAGTGTAAAGAAATTGAGAAGAAAGATAATAAAAACACTCATGGAAATAACATGATGCAGATTGTTAACATATGGATCCTATATGCAAGACATTATATATATGAAAGCAAAAAAAAATCTGATTATATGTTAAGTTCAAAGCATGCTTTATCTTGATGCAAAAGCTGGAATTAAAGAAGAAGGGAAAGAGGGGACCTACCTCCCAAGATGTTCCTTCTTGAGATATCAAAGATAAAGGGATCCTTGTTGCTTTAGAAGGGGTGGCAATGCTCCAAAATATAAGGGAATGCTTGAGAGAAAAGAGAGTGGATTGCAGAAAACAGTAGATAGCTCGCACTAGGTCTTCTTAAGATGATAAGATCAGCTCTTCAAATCATCAAGGGAGGGAAGGAGACCAAATAGTTGCCTATGGATGTCTTTATATAGGCATTTCTCAAAGGGTAACTCCTAGAGAATACTAAAAGCCTCGTAAACGAAGAGCCTGGGAAGATTCCATGGCATATTCGTTGGCAGAGGTAACAGCCATGGGAGGTGGAAAGCCAGCAGCCAGTAGCCTGAGAAGTGGCTGCGCGCCAGCTTGGTGCGTTAAATAGGTGCGCCAGGTAGGTGTGCCAGCCTGGTGCTCCAGCTAGGTGTGCCACTGTAGTGCTCCTGCTCGGTGCTCCAAACAGGTGCTCCACATTGGTGCTCTAACTTGGTGTTCTCCCCTACCTGTCTAGATTTCTAATTAGGCAGTGGGTCTGCTGTAGGTTTGGGATTGGTTTAGCA
>JAMKQA010003825.1:0-13401 GCA_024699735.1 Posidonia australis
CTCTCATCCGGAGGTGATCCGAGTCGTTGTTTCCTTATAGCCTAGGACCAACCATATATCCTTTCCTCGAGACTCCTCTGATTCGGTGGTGATCTGAGTCGTTGGTTCCTTATAGTGTAGGACCAACCATCTATCCTTTCCTCGAAACTACTCTGATACGGAGGTGATCCGAGTCGTTGTTTCCATATAGCCTAGGACCAACCATCTATCCTTTCCACGAGGCTCCTTTGATCCATAGGTGATACGATTCCTTGGTTCCATATTTCGTAGGACCAACCATTTATCCTTTTCTCGAGGCTCCTCTGATCCGAAGGTTATCCGAGTCGTTGGTTCCTTATAGCCTAGGACCAACCATCTATCCTTTCCTCGAGAATCCTCTGTTTCGGAGGTGATCCGAGTCGTTGCATCCTTATAGCCTAGGACCAACCATCTATCCTTTCCTCGAGACTCCTCTGATTCGGAGGTTATCCGAGTCGTTGGTTCCTTATAGCCTAGGACCAACCATCTATCCTTTCCTCGAGACTCCTCAGATTCGGAGGTGATCCGAGTGGTTGGTTCCTTATAGCCTAGGACCAACCATCTATCCTTTCCTCGAGACTCCTCCGATTCAGAGGTGATCCGAGTCGTTGGTTCTATATAGCGTTGGGCCAACCATCAATCCTTTCCTCGAGACTCCTCTAATCCGGAGGTCACCCGAGTCATTGGTTCCTTATAGCCTTGGACCAACCATCTATCCTTTCCTCGAGACTCCACTTATCCGGAGGTGATCCGAGTCGTTGGTTCCTTATAGTCTAGGACCAACCATCTATCCGATCCTCGAGACTCCTCTGATCCGGAGGTGATCCGAGTCGTTGGTTCCATAAAGCCTAGGACCAACCATTTATCCTTTTCTCGAGGCACCTCTGATACAGAGGTGATCCGAGTCATTGGTTCCTTATAACCTTGGACCAGCCATCAATCCTTTCCTCGAGACTCCTCCGATTCGGAGGTGATCCGTGTCGTTGGTCCCATATAGCCTAGAACCAACCATCTATCCATTCCTCGACACTCCTCCGATCTGGAGCTGATCCGAGTCGTTGGTTCCTTATAGCCTAGGACCAACCATCGATCCTTTCCACGAGACTCCTATGATTCCGAGGTGATCCGAGTCGTTGGTTCCTTATAGCCTAGGACCAACCATCTATCCTTACCTCAAGACTCCTCTGATTCGGAGGTGATCTGAGTCGTTGGTTCCATATAGCGTAGGTCGAACAATCTATCCTTTCCTCGAGACTCCTCTGATCCGGAGGTGATCCGAGTCGTTGGTTCCATATAGCGTTGGACCAACCATCTATCCTTTCCTCGAGACATGTCTGATCCGAAGGTGATCCGAGTCGTTGAATCCAGATAGCCTAGGACCAACCATCTATCCTTTCCTCGAGACTCCTCTGATCCGCAGGTGATCCGAGTCGTTGGTTCCTTATTTCCTAGGACCAACCATTTATCCTTTTCTCGAGGCTCCTCTGATCTGGAGGTGATTCGAGTCGTTGGTTCCTTATTGCCTAGGACCAACCATCTATCCTTTCCTCGAGACTCCTCCGATTTGAAGGTGATCCGAGTCGTTGGTTCCTTATAGCCTAGGACCAAACATCTATCCTTTTCTCGAGACTCCTCTGGTCCGGAGGAGATCCGAGTCGTTGGTTCCTTATAGCCTAGAACCAACCATCTCTCCTTTCCTCGAGACTCCTCTGAACCGAAGGTGATCAGAGTCGTTGGTTCCTTATAGGCTAAGACCAACCATCTATCCTTTCCTCGAGACTACTCTGATCCGGAGGTAATCCGAGTCGTTGGTTCCTTATGGCCTAGGACCAACCATCTTTCCTTTCCTCGAGACCCCTCTGATCAGGTGGTGATCCGAGTCGTTGGTTTCTTATAGCCTAGGACCAACCATCTATCCTTTCATCGAGACTCCTTTGATTCGGTGGTGATCCGAGTCGTTGGTTCCATATAGCCGAGGACCAACCATCTATCCTTTCCTTGAGACTACTCTGATCCGGAAGTGATCCGAGTCGTTGTTTCCATATAGCCTAGGACCAACCATCTATCCTTTCCTCGAGACTCCTCCGATCCGCAGGTGATCCGAGTCGTTGGTTCCTTGTTTCCTAGGACCAACCATTTATCCTATTCTCGAGGCTCCTCTGATCCCGAGGTTATCCAAGACGTTGGTTCCTTATAGCCTAGGACCAACCATCTATCCTTTCCTCAAGACTCCTCTAATTCGGAGGTGATCCGAGTCGTTGGTTCCTTATAGCCTAGGACCAACCATCTATCCTTTCCTCGAGACTCCTCTAATTCGGAGGTGATCCGAGTCATTGGTTCCATATAGCCGAGGACCAACTTTCTATCCTTTCCTCGAGACTCCTCTGATCCGGAGGTGATCCGAGTCGTTGGTTCCATATGGCCTAGGACCAACCATCTTTCCTGATCTCGAGACCCCTCTAATCCGGAGGTGAACCGAGTCGTTGGTTTCTTATAGCCTATGACCATCCATCTATCCTTTCCTCGAGACACCTCTGATTCGGTGCTGATCCGAGTCGTTGGTTCCATATAGCCAACGACCAACCATCTATGCTATCCTCGAGACTCCTCTGATCCGGAGGTGATCCGAGTCGTTGTATCCTTGTAGCCTAGGACCAACCATCTATCCTATCCTCGAGACTCCTCTGATCCGGAGGTGATCCGAGTCGTTGTTTCCTTATAGCCTAGGAACAACCATCTATCCTTTCCACGAGACTCCTCTGATTCGGTGGTGATCCGAGTCGTTGATTCCTTATAGCCTAGGACCAACCATCTATCCTTTCCTCGAGACTACTCTGATCCGGAGGTGATCCGAGTCGTTGTTTCCATATAGCCTAGGACCAACCATCTATCCTTTCCAGGAGACTCCTTTGATCCAGAGGTGATCCGATTCGTTGGTTCCTTATTTTGTTGGACCAACCATTTAACCTTTTCTCGAGGCTCCTCTGATCCAAATGTTATCCGAGTCGTTGGTTCCTTATAGCCTAGGACCAACCATCTATCCTTTCCTCGAGAATCGTCTGTTTCGGAGGTGATCCGAGTCGTTGCTTCCTTATAGCCAACGACCAACCATCTATCCTTTCCTCGAGACTACTCTGATTCGGAGGTTATCCGAGTCGTTTGTTCCTTATAGCCTAGGAACAACCATCTATCCTTTCCTCGAGCCTCCTCAGATTCGGAGGTGATCCGAGTCGTTGGTTCCTTATAGCCTAGGACCAACCATCTATCCTTTCCTCGAGACTCCTCTGATCCAGAGGTGATCCGAGTCATTGGTTCCTTATAGCCATGGACCAACCATCTATCCTTTCCTCGAGACTCCTCTGATTCGGAGGTGATCCGTGTCGTTGGTTCCATGTAGCCTAGGACCAACCATCTATCCATTCCTCGAGACACCTCTGATCCAGAGCTGATCCGAGTCGTTGGTTCCTTATAGCCTAGGACCAACCATCGATCCTTTCTACGAGACTCCTCTGATTCAGAGGTGATCCCAGTTGTTGGTTCCTTATAGCCTAGGACCAACCATATATCCTTTCCTCTACACTCCTCCGATTCGGAGGTGATCCGAGTCGTTGCTTCCATATAGCGAAGGTCCAACCATCTATCCTTTCCTCGAGACTCCTCTGATCCGGTGGTGATCCGAGTCGTTGGTTCCATATAGCCTAGGACCAACCATCTATCCTTTCCTCGAGACACGTCTGACCCGATGGTGATCCGAGTCGTGGGTTCCATATAGCCTAGGACCGACCATCTATCCTTATCTCAAGAATCCTCTGATCCGGAAGTGATCCGAGTCGTTGGTTCCGTATAGCCTAGGACCAACCATCTATCCTTTCCTCGAGACTCCTCTGATTCGGTGGTGATCCGAGTCGTTGGTTCCTTATAGCCTAGGACCAACCATCTATCCTTTCCTCGAGACTACTCTGATTCGGAGGTGATCCGAGTCGTTGTTTCCATATAGCCTAGGACCAACCATCTATCATTTCCTCGAGACTCCTCTTATCCGGAGGTGATCCGAGTCATTGGTTCCTTATTTCCTAGGACCAACCATTTATCCTTTTCTCGAGGCTCCTCTGATCCAAAGGTTATCCGAGTCGTTGGTTCCTTATAGCCAAGGACCAACCATCTATCCTTTCCTCGAGACTCCTCCGATTCGGAGGTGATCCGAGTCGTTGGTTCCTTATAGCCTAGGACCAACCATCTATCCTTTCCTCGAGACTCCTTTGATTCGGGGGTGATCCGAGTCATTGGTTCCATATAGCCTAGGACCAACCTTCAATCCGTTCCTCGAGACTCCTCTGATCTGGAGGTGATCCGAGTCGTTGGTTCCTTATTGCCTATGACCAACCATCTATCCTTTCCTCGAGACTCCTCTTATTCGAACGTGATCGAGTCGTTGGTTCCTTATAGCCTAGGACCAACCATCTATCCTTTCCTCTAGAGTCCTCTGATTTTTAGGTTATCCGAGTCATTAGTTCCATATAGCCTAGGACCAACCATCTATCCTTTCCTCGAGACTCATCTAATCCGGAGGCGATCCGAGTCGTTGGTTCCTTATAGCCTAGGACCTACCATCTATCCTTTCCTCGAGACTCCTCTGATTCGGAGGTGATCCGAGTCGTTGTTTCCTTATAGCCTTGGACCAGCCATCTATCCTTTCCTCGAGACTCCTCTGATTCGGAGGTGATCCGAGTCGTTTGTTCCATATAGCGTAGGACCAACCATCTATCCTTTCCTCGAGACTCCAATGATCCAGAGGTGACCCGAGTCGTTGGTTCCATATAGACTAGGACCAACCATCTATCCTTTCCTCGAGACTCCTCTGATCCGTAGGTGGTCCTTGTCGTTGGTTCCTTATAGCATAGGACCAACCATCCATCCTTTTCTCAAAACTCCCCTCATCCGTAGGTGATCCATGTCGTTGGTTCCATATAGCCTAGGACCAACCATCAATCCTTTCCTCGAGACTCCTCTGATTCGGTGGTGATCCGAGTCGTTGGTTCCATATAGCCAAGGACCAACCATCTATCCTTTCCTCGAAACTCCTCTGATTCGGTGGTGGTCCGAGTCGATGGTTCCTTATAGCCTAGGACCAACCATCTATCCTTTTCTCGAGACTCTTCTGTACGGAGGTGATCCGAGTCGTTGGTTCCTTATAGCCTAGAACCAACCATCTCTCCGTTCCTCGAGACTCCTCTGATCCGGTGGTCATCTGAGTCATTGGTTCCTTATAGACTAAGACCAACCATCTATCCTTTCCTCAAGAATCCTCTGATACGGAGGTGATCCGAGTCATTGGTTCCATATGGCCTAGGACCTACCATCTTTCCTAATCTCGAGACCCCTCTGATCTGGAGGTGATCCGAGTTATTGGTTTCATATAGCCTAGGACCAACCATCTATCCTTTCCTCGAGACACCTCTGATTCGGTGCTGATCCGAGTCGTTGGTTCCTAATAGCCTACGACCAACCATCTATACTATCCTCGAGACTCCTATGATCCGGAGGTGATCCGAGTCGTTGTTTCCTTATAACCTAGGACCAACCATCAATCCTTTCCTCGAGACTCCTCTGATTCGGTGGTGATCCGAGTCGTTGGTTCCAAATAGCCAAGGACCAACCATCTATCCTTTCCTCGAGACTCATCTGATTCGGTGGTGATCCGAGTCGTTGGTTCCTTATTGCCTAGGACCAACCATCTATCCGTTTCTTGAGACTCCTCTGTACGGAGGTGATCCGAGTCGTTGGTTCCTTATAGCCTAGAACCAACCATCTCTCCGTTCCTCGAGACTCCTCTGATCCGGAGGTCATCCGAGTCGTTGGTTCATTATAGCCTAAGACCAACCATCTATCCTTTCCTCGAGACTCCTCTGATCCGGAGGTGATCCGAGTTGTTGGTTCCATATGGCCTAGGACCAACCATCTTTCCTAATCTCGAGACCCCTCTAATACGGAGGTGATCCGAGTTGTTGGTTTCTTATAGCCTAGGACCAACCATCTATCCTTTCCTCGAGACTCCTCTGATTCGGAGATGATCCGAGTCGTTGGTTCCTAATAGCCTTGGACCAACCCTCAATCCATTCCACGAGACTCCTCTGATTTGGAGGTGATCCGAGTCGTTGGTTTCGTATAGCGTAGGACCATATATCTTTCCTTTCCTCGAGACTCCTCCGATCCATAGGTGATCCGAGTCGTTGGTTCCGTGTAGCCTAGGACCAACCATCTATCCTTTCCTCGAGACTCCTCTGGTTCGGTGGCGATCCAAGTCGTTGGTTCCTAATAGCCTTGGACCAACCATGTATCCTTTCCTCGAGATTCCTATGATTCGGAGGTGATCCGAGTCGTTGTCTCCATATAGCCTAGGACCAACCATCTATCCTTTCCTCGAGACTACTCTGATCCGGAGGTGATCCGTGTCGTTGTTTCCATATAGCCTAGGACCAACCATCTATCCTTTCCTCGAGACTCCGCGGATCCGGAGGTGATCCGAGTCATTGGTTCATTATTTCCTAGGACCAACCATTTATCCTTTTCTCGAGGCTCCTCTGATCCAAAGCTTATCCGAGTCGTTGGTTCCATATAGCCTAGGACCAACCATCTATCCTTTCCTCGAGACTCCTCTGATTCGGGGGTGATCCGAGTCATTGGTTCCGTATAGCCTAGGACCAACCTTCAATCCGTTCCTCGAGACTCCTCTGATCTGGTTGTGATCCGAGTCGTTGGTTCCTTATTTCCTAAGACCAACCATCTATCCTTTCCTCGAGACTCCTCTTATTCGAAGGTAATCCGAGTCGTTGGTTCCTTATAGCCTAGGACCAACCATCTATCCTTTCCTCGAGAGCCCTCTGATTTTTAGGTTATCCAAGTCATTAGTTCCATATAGCCTAGGACCAACCATCTATCCTTTCCTCGAGACTCCTCTAATCCGGAGGTGATCCGAGACGTTGGTTCCTTATAGCCTCGGACCTACCATCTATCCTTTCCTCGAGACTCCTCTGATTCAGAGGTGATCCGAGTCGTTGTTTCCTTATAGCCTTGGACCAGCCATCTATCCTTTCCTCGAGACTCCTCTGATTTGGAGGTGATCCGAGTCGTTGGTTCCATATAGCGTAGGACCAACCATCTATCCTTTCCTCGAGACTCCAATGATCCAGAGGTGACGAGAGTCGTTGGTTCCATATAGACTAGGACCAACCATCTATCCTTTCCTCGAAACTCCTCAGATCCGTAGGTGATCCTAGTCGTTGGTTCCTTATAGCATTGGACCAACCATCCATCCTTTTCTCGAAACTCCCCTCATCCGTAGGTGATCCGTGTCGTTGGTTCCATATAGGCCAGGACCAACCATCAATCCTTTCCTCGAGACTCCTCTGATTCGGTGGTGATCCGAGTCGTTGGTTCCATATAGCCAAGGACCAACCATCTATCCGTTCCTCGAGAATCCTCTGATTCGGTGGTGATCCGAGTCGTAGGTTCCTTATAGCCTAGGACCAACCATCTATCCTTTTCTCGAGACTCCTCTGTACGGAGGTGATCCGAGTCGTTGGTTCCTTATAGCCTAGAACCAACCATCTCTCCGTTCCTCGAGACTCCTCTGATCCGGAGGTCATCTGAGTCGTTGGTTCCTTATAGACTAAGACCAACCATCTATCCTTTCCCCGAGACTCCTCTAATCCGGAGGTGATCCGAGTCGTTGGTTCCATATGGCCTAGGACCAACCATCTTTCCTAATCTCGAGACCCCTCTGATCCGGAGGTGATCCTAGTTGTTGGTTTCTTATAGCCTAGGACCAACCATCTATCCTTTCCTCGAGACACCTCTGATTCTGTGCTGATCCGAGTCGTTGGTTCCTTATAGCCTAGGACCAACCATCTATCCTATCCTCGACACTCCTCTGATCCGGAGGTGATCCGAGTCGTTGTTTCCTTATAACCTAGGACCAACCATCAATCCTTTCCATGAGACTCCTCTGATTCGGTGGTGATCCGAGTCGTTGGTTCCATATAGCTAAGGACCAACCTTCTATCCTTTCCTTGAGACTCCTCTGATTCGGTGGTGATCTGAGTCGTTGGTTCCTTATACCCTAGGACCAACCTTCTATCCTTTTCTCGAGACTCCTCTGTACGAAGGTGATCCGAGTCGTTGGTTCCTTATAGACTAGAACCAACCATCTCTTCGTTCCTCGAGACTCCTCTGATCCGGAGGTCATCCGAGTCGTTGGTTCCTTATAGCCTAAGACCAACCATCTATCCTTTCCTCGAGACTCCTCTGATCCGGAGGTGATCCGAGTTGTTGTTTACATATGGCCTAGGACCAACCATCTTTCCTAATCTCGAGACCCCTCTGATATGGAGGTGATCCGAGTTGTTGGTTTCTTATAGCCAAGGACCAACCATCTATCCTTTCCTCGAGACTCCTCTGATTCGGAGATGATCCGAGTCGTTGGTTCCTAATAGCCTTGGACCAACCCTCAATCCATTCCACGAGACTCCTTTGATTTGGAGGTGATCCGAGTCGTTGGTTTCGTATAGTGTAGGACCATATATCTTTCCTTTCCTCGAGACTCCTCTGATCCATAGGTGATCCGAGTCGTTGGTTCCGTGTAGCATACGACCAACCATCTATCCTTTCCTCTAGACTCCTCTGGTTCGGTGGCGATCCGAGTCGTTGGTTCCTAATAGCCTTGGACCAACCATCTATCCTTTCCTCGAGACTCCTATGATTCGGAGCTGATCCGAGTCGTTGTTTCCATATAGCCTAGGACCAACCATCTATCCTTTCCTCGAGACTCCTCTGGTCCGGAGGTGATTCGATTCGTTGGTTCCTTATTTCCTAGGACCAACCTTTTATCCTTTTCTCGAGGCTCCTCTGATCCAAAGGTTATCCGAGTCGTTGGTTCCTTATAGCCTAGGACCAACCATCTTTCCTGTCCTCGAGAATCCTCTGTTTCGGAGGTGATCCGTGTCGTTGCTTCCTTATAGCCAAGGACTTACCATCTATCCTTTCCTCGAGACTCCTCTGATCCGGAGGTGATCCGAGTCGTTGGTTCCATATGGCCTAGGACCAACCATCTTTCCCAATCTCGAGTCCCCTCTGATCCGGAGGTGATCCGAGTCGTTGGTTTCTTATAGCCTAGGAACAACCATTTATCCTTTCCTCGAGACACCTCTGATTCGGTGCTGATCCGAGTCGTTGGTTCCTTGTAGCCTACGACCAACCATCTATCCTATCCTCGAGACTCCTCTGATCCGGAGGTGATCCGAGTCGTTGTTTCCTTATAACCTAGGACCAACCATCTATCCTATCCTTGAGACACCTCTGATTCGAAGGAGATCCGAGTCGATGGTTCCTTATAGCCTAGGACCAACCATTTATCCTTTTCTCGAGGCACCACAGATCCAAAGGTGATCCGAGTCATTGGTTCCTTATAGCCAAGGACCAACCATCAATCCTTTCCTCGAGACTCCTCTGATCCGGAAGTAATCCGAGTCGTTGGTTCCTTATAGCCTAGGACCAACCATCAATCCTTTCCTCGAGACTCCTCTGATTCGGAGGTGATCCGAGTCGTTGGTTCCTTATAGCCTTGGACCAACCCTCAATCCATTCCTCGAGACTCCTCTGATTTGGAGGTGATCCGAGTCGTTGGTTTCGTATAGCGTAGGACCATATATCTTTCCTTTCCTCGAGACTCCTCTGATCCATAGGTGATCCGAGTCTTGGTTCCTTATAGCCTTGGACCAGCCATCTATCCTTTCCTCGAGACTCCTCCGATTCGGAGGTGATCCGTGTCGTTGGTCCCATATAGCCTAGAACCAACCATCAATCCATTCCTCGAGACTCCTCCGATCCGGAGCTGATCCGAGTCGTTGGTTCCTTATAGTCTAGGACCAACCATCGATCCTTTCCTCGAGACTCCTCCGATCCGGAGCTGATCAGAGTCGTTGTTTCCATATAGCCTCGGACCAACCATCTATCCTTTCCTCGAGACTCCTCTGATCCGGAGGTGATCCGAGTCGTTGGTTCCTTGTTTCCTAGGTCCAACCACTTATTCTTTTCTCGAGGCTCCTCTGATCCAGAGGTTATCCAAGACGTTGGTTCCTTATAGCCTAGGACCAACCATCTATCCTTTCCTCGAGACTCCTCTGATTCGAATGTGTTCCGAGTCGTTGGTTTGTTATAGACTAGGACCAACCAGCTATCCTTTCCTCGAGACTCCTCTGATTTGGAGGTGATCCGAGTCATTGGTTCCAAATAGCCGAGGACCAACTTTCTACCCTTTCCTCGAGACTCCTCTGATCTGGAGGTGATCCGAGTCGTTGGTTCCATATGGCATAGGACCAACCATCTTTCCTATTCTAGAGACACCTCAGATCTGGAGGTGATCCGAGTCTTTGGTTTCCTATAGCCTAGGACCAACCATCTATCCATTCCTCGAGACACCTCTGATTCGGTGCTGATCCGAGTCGTTGTTTCCTTATAGCCTAGGACCAACCATCTATCCGTTCCTCGAGACTCCTCTGATCCGTAGGAGATCGAGTCGTTGGTTCCATATAGCCTAGGACCAACCATTTATCCTTTTCTCGAGGCTCCACTGATCCAGAGGTGATCCGAGTCATTGGTTCCTTATAGCCTTGGACCAACCATCTATCCTTTCCTCGAGACTCCTCCGATTCGGAGGTGATCCGTGTCGTTTGTTCCATATAGCCTAGGACCAACCATCTATCCAGTCCTCGAAACTCCTCTGATCCGGAGCTGATCCGAGTCGTTGGTACCTTATAGCCTAGGTGCAACCATCGATCCTTTCCACGTGACTCCTCTGATTCAGTGGTGATCCGAGTCGTTGGTTCCTTATAGCCAAGGACCAACCATCTATCCTTTCCTCAAGACTCCTCTGATTCAGAGGCGATCCGAGTTGTTGGTTCCATATAGCGTTGGTCCAACCATCTATCCTTTCCTCGAGAATCCTCAGATCCGATGGTGATCCGAGTCGTTCGTTCCATATAGCCTAGGACCAACCATCTATCCTTTCCTCGAGACACGTCTGATCCGAAGGTGATCCGGGTCGTTGGTTCCTTATAGCCTAGGACCAACCATCTATCCTTATCTCAAGAATCCTCTGATCCGGAGGTGATCCGAGTCTGTTGGTTCCTTATAGCCAAGGACCAACCATCTATCCTATCCTCGAGACTCCTCAGATTCGGTGGTGAACCGAGTCGTTGGTTCCTTATAGCCTAGGACCAACCCTCAATCCATTCCTCCAGACTCCTCTGATTTGGAGATGATCCGAGTCGTTGGTTTCGTATAGCGTAGGACCATATATCTTTCCTTTCCTCGAGACTCCTCTGATCCATAGGTGAACCGAGTCATTGGTTCCATATAGCCTAGGACCAACCTTCTATCCTTTCCTCGAGACTCCTCTGATTCGGAGGTGATCCGAGTCGTTGGTTCCTTATAGCCTTGGACCAGCCACCTATCCTTTCCTCGAGACGCCTCTGATTCGGAGGTGATCCGAGTCGTTGGTTCCATATAGCATAGGACCAACCATCTATCCTTTCCTCGAGACTCCGCTGATCCAGAGGTGACCCGAGTCGTTAGCTCCATATAGACTAGGACCAACCATCTATCCTTTCCTCGAGACTCCTCTGATCTGTAGGTGACCCTAGTCGTTGGTTCCTTATAGCCTAGGACCAACCATCCATCCTTTTCTCGAGACTCCTCTCATCCGTAGGTGATCCGAGTCGTTGGTTCTTTATAGCCTAGGACCAACCATCAATCCTTTCCTCGAGACTCCTCTTACTTGGTGGTGATCCGAGTCGTTGGTTCCTTACAGCCTAGGACCAACCACCTATCCTTTCCTCGAGACTACTCTGATCCGGAGGTGATCCGAGTCGTTGTTCCCATATATCCTTGGACCAACCATCTATCCGTTCCTCGAGACTCCTCTGATCCGGAGGTGATTCGAGTCCTTGGTACCTTATTTCTTAGGACCAACCATTTATCCTTTTCTCGAGGCTCCTCTGATCCAAAGGTTATCCGAGTCGTTGGTTGCTTATAGCCTAGGAGCAACGATCTATCCTTTCCTCGAGACTCCTCCAATTCGGAGGTGATCCGAGTCGTTGGTTCATTATAGCCTAGGACCAACCATCTATCCTTTCCTCGAGACTCCTCAGATTCGGAGGTGATCCGAGTCATTGGTTCCGTATAGCCTAGGAGCAACCTTCTATCCGTTCCTCGAGACTCCTCAGATCTGGATGTGATCCGAGTTGTTCGTTCCTTATTTCCTAGGACCAACCATCGATCCTTTCCTCGAGACTCCTCTGATTCGAAGGTGATCCGAGTCGTTGGTTCCTTATAGCCTAGGACCAACCATCTATCCTTTCCTCGAGACACCTCTGATTTTTAGGTTATCAGAGGCATTGGTTCCATATAGCCTAGGACCAGCCTTCTATCCTTTCCTCGAGACTCCTCCGATCCGGAGGTGATCCGAGTCGTTGGTTCCTTATAGCCTAGGACCAAATATCTTTCCTTTCCTCGAGACTCCTCTGATCCATAGGTGATCCGAGTCGTTTGTTCCATGTAGCCTAGGACCAACCATCTATCCTTTCCTCGAGACTCCTCTGATTTGGTGGCGATCCGAGTCGTTGGTTCCTTATAGCCTTGGACCAACAATCTATCCTTTCCTCGAGACTCCTCTAATTCGGAGGTGATCCAAGTCGTTGGTTCCATATAGCGTAGGACCAACCAACTATCCTTTCCTCGAGACTCCTCCGATTCGGTGGTGATCCGAGTAGTTGGTTCCTTATAGCCTACGACCAACCATCTATCCTATCCTCGAGACTCCTCTAATCCGGAGGTGATCCGAGTCGTTGGTTCGTTATATCCGAGGACCAACCATCTATCCTATCGGAGTTGTTGGTTCCATATAGCCTAGGACCAATCATTTATCCATTTCTCGAGGCTCCTCTGATCCAGAGGTGATCCTAGTCGTTGGGTCCTTATATCCTAGGACAAACCATCTATCCTTTCCTCGAGACTCCTCTGATTCGGTGGTGATCCGAGTCGTTGGTTCCTTATAGCCTAGGACCAACCATCTATCCTTTCCTCGAGACTACATTGATCCGGAGGTGATCCGAGTCGTTGTTTCCATATAGCCTAGGACCAACCATTTATCCATTTCTCGAGGTTCCTCAGATCCAGAGGTGATCCTAGTCGTTGGTTCCTTATATCCTAGGACCAACCATCTATCCTTTCCTCGAGACTCCTCTGATTCAGTGGTGATCCGAGTCGTTGGTTCCTTATAGCCTAGGACCAACCATCTATCCTTTCCTCGAGACTACTCTGATCTGG
>JAMKQA010003826.1:0-13612 GCA_024699735.1 Posidonia australis
CCAACTTGGTGCGCCTAGCTACCTCACAAATTTCTGGGTTCTGGCTTGCTAATAGGCTTGGGGCTAGGTTTAATGGCTGATCACATCCAAAGCAACATAAGGATACTCATTCCTGGGTTACCTCAAAATCGGGGTGTCTACAATTGCGTATTGCATTTCTTTCATTCTAAAGACATGATTTCTGAGTTTTACAGAATGATTTTATACTGCATACCTTTCCAGAATGCATTCCCTGATGTTTTGACCTTGCATAGTTTTCCGTTTTTTTCCCTCAGCACATTTTCCTGGCCCACCTAGACGCACATAGGTGGCGCACCAGACTGACGCACCAGTCTGGCGCACCTAACAGGCGCAGTGGCCTATTTTCAGTAGCACACAACAGGTTTTCATATGTTTTGGCATGCCTTCTCGACTTGATTCGCTTCTGGATTTTCTTTGGCTTTCTTCCATGATGCATTAGGAAGGCACAACTCCGTTTTCAATTATTTTTCATCATTTTAGATTGCATTAAGCATATAGCAAAGCAAGGATAAAAACTCACTCGAGATTTTAGATCTTAGATCTTATTATGCAATTTTCTTGCATCAATGCTAGTCCTGCAATACGAGTGATACTTCTGAGCATTAGGAAACAACCCTACACATCATGCACCCATACTTTAGACACCACACACACACAAGCATGGCGTGGCATATCGCTCTTGGGCGTACAGCAAAGGCTGCAAAGCCGACATTTCATTAGCAATAGAGAAACCAATAGAAGACCGATTTATCGGGCGTACGAGGGTGCCTAACACCTTCCTCGTACGTAACAGGGATCCTTACCCATGTTTTTCTGGTTCAAGACCTTTTTCCCTTGTTTTCGCATGATTTTCATGTTATATGGTTTTCCTCGTTTTCCATTTGAATTGACTAGGTGGCGACTCCTACATTTGCATTATTTTATGTTTTGCCGTGACTTTGCCGACTTTGGCACATACACATATATTGTTGCCATCCTCGACGGCATGGTTACAGGTTTATATGGATTTTATTTGATTTTGACTTTAATTAGGATTTTCACTTGATTAATTTGGATTTTAAGTGGATTTTAGTGGATTTTATTTAATTTTTGTTTTAATTGGGGTTTTTATTTGATTAATTTGATTTTTAAGTGGATTTAAGTGGATTTTACTTATTTTGGTTTTAATTGGGGTTTTTATTTGACTAATTTGGATTTGAAGTGTTTTAAATGAATTTTGTTTGGTTTTGATTCTTAATTATTGTTTTTTTTCTTTGATTATGTCAAAGTGGGTTTGTGTGAGCTTGAGTGGGCTTGAGGGTTTAGGGTTTTGGTGGAGTTAGGGTTTTGTTTTTGTGATCGCAATCAAAGCATCTTTCCAGAGGAGCCTGCTGCCAAGTGACTGTAAAATCGAGGTGTCTACAGATGCCCCTCCTTGAGCGAGGTCGAGGGAATCGAGACCGATGCTCAGGGTTGGCAAGACGCCCTGCCTGAGTCCACGGGAGAGTGAACCACTTATTATGTGGTTGCACCGAAAAGTCATGACTCATGGCCCATGCATGATGCTGATGCAAAGGATGACCCTGATGCTGGGTGATGCATGAGGGCGATGCTGATGCATGAAGACGATGCTGGTGACGAGTGGATACCCGTCAGCTCCCAGAGGGGAGCGCGAGTGGATACCTGTCAGCTCCCGGAGGGGAGCGCGAGTGATTTCCAAACTCGTGCCAAGGGATGCCTAGACAAGACTACCGGGCTTGTCACACAACAAAGGGCCTTGGCCAATGACAGACCTTTCGGCTCGAAAGGATGCATGGCGAGATATCGAACTTACCGACCGAGGATAGACTAATGACAGATGTCAACCAGATAGTTTAGGGATATTAGCCCGCTGATGAGTTGACGGACTCGTTGTCGGATAGTTAGGGTTATCAGCCCGTTCCTGACAATGTGACGGTTGTCAACTAAATAGTTTGGGTTATCAGCCCACTAATGAGTTTACTGACTCGTCGCTGGATAGTTAGGGTTATCAGCTCGCTCCTGACAATGTGACAGTTGTCAACTAGATAGTTTGGGGTATCAACCTAGATGATGAGTTGACGGACTCGTCGCCAGATAGTTAGGATTATCAGCCCGGTGATGAGTTGACAGACTCTTTGCTGGATAGTTAGAGTTATCAACTCGATGATGAGTTGACAGACTCGTTGCCAGATAGTTAGGGTTATCAGCCCACTCTTGACAATGTGACGGTTGTCAACCGGATAGTTTGAGGTATCAACCCACTCCTGACAATGTGACGGTTGTCAACTAGATAGTTTGGGGTATCAGCCCGCTCCTGACAGTATGACGGTTGTCAACCAGATAGTTTGGGGTATCTGCCCGATAATTAGTTGACGAACTCGTTGTCGGATAGTTAGGGTTATCAACCTGTGACCATGCCGGTGGAACCCTTGGTGCGGCTCTCCACCTACTCCGTGTGCGGAAACACATGAGGAGATCCGATATGGTCACGGCGAAAATGGTGAATCCGGAAGAAGAAGAGAAGATCCAGGAACACCAAGGGAATACTAAAAGGATAAGGAACGGAGTCGCCACCTAGTCTTTTAATGGAGAGACGAGGAAAACCAAGACAAACACAAGAAAATCACGACACAAAACAAAATGCAAAATGCTTGTGTGATCCGTGCCTAATGGATAATGCAAGATGAATACGGGCCAGAGAAAGGGTAAGGATTCTGGTTACGCATGGGGAAGGGGTTAGGCACCCCTATGCTCCCGAGAAAACTTGGTCTTTCTAGGTTTCCTACTGTCAATGGTCTGCTAAATGTATGCTTGCTTATTCTATATGCTCATGCATGAAGATGACTAAAAGACATGCCAAATCAAAGCAAAGAAAAGGAATCAAGGGAAAAAGTTAATCCGAGGGTCAAATGTAGGCATCGTTAATGCCGCTTTACTGTACGCCCTTGGACGATGAGGAAAATCGTGAAAATCGTGAAATTCTCTGAAAGCGTCTCGCAAAACAGCGGAAAATTGGGGATAAATCCAAGAAAATCAAAAAGGGGAAAATAATCCTCATTTCGGGACAATGTCGACTATGACAAACCTTTTACTGTATGCCCTCGGGCGATGGAAAGCCAAAAGAAATCTAAGGCGAAAACTGAGATAAATCCAGGAAACGAAGAGAAAACAAAGCTCGGAACAAGCTAAAAAAGCGTGCACAAAGCAAGGTAGGAAAAGACAAGAAAACTTGTACAGAAAGATGTGAAAAGATATCCAAAATGCAAGTGTGAGTGCAAATATCAAAAATACAGGGGGTTTTGTGCAAAAAGCCCAAATTCCGAGGAAAACTGAAGTTCTGGATTGTATTCAAAACGTTTTTAAAGTTTTAAAAAAGAAATAAAAAGAACCACGGCGCCAGCGACGAAGCTCCACCGCCGACGGCCATCAAGAAGGAGGGGGGGAGGCCTCCCCCACGGGCCGAGCGAGAAACGGCACCAGCGGGCCTCCATCCAGCGGCCCCCCACTCCTTCCTGTGGGACTCCGACGACGGCACCGAGGAAGGAGGAGACCTCCGGAGGCAGAAGAGCGGCGGTCCAAGGCTCCTGGTGGCTGCGGGATGCTGCGGGGACTCTTCCGAAGTGAGGCCGAGGTTGGCGGCCCGAGGTGGCGGTCGGGTCGTCGCCGCCGAGATTTCCTCTGGCGGGCAGCTTTGCTGGGACAATGCAACGGTCGAGGCGCGATTCCGAGGGCTCCGGGGTGCTTGCGGGACGCCATGGCTGGTTTCTGGAACGTCGAAGGGGCGTGGGAGGCTAGAGGCTACTCTGGATGCTCTGGATCCCATCGTCTTCTACGGTGACAGCGGGATCAAAGCGCTATTCTGGCGGGCGTCGCGTGGGTTGCTGGGAGCAGCAATGTGAGGAGCAGGCGAGCTCCGGGAAGACTAGAGGAGGAGGATTGATGGCTCAGGGGTCCAGGAGATTTCCTAGATTGCCCCCCCACCTCAGTTGCCGGAGTATGGTGACGGCAGGGTACGGCAGAGCGCCGCAGGCCAAGGGATCGCTCTGGATCCCTTGGAAACACCTAGGAAGAGAGGAGGAGGGCCTGGAAGACGGGAATTCAAGAAAATTAAGGGAGGTCAGAGTGTGTACCTGGTTGGAGATCGTCGCCGGAGCTTTGCGACGACTCTCGCTCTCCGCTCCTCTTCTCCTCGCTCTCTGCTTCTCTCTCAGTGTCTCTTCTCTCTCTGAATTCTCTCTGAATTGTCCTCTCTGTCTCTCTATCTGTTCGTGTCTATCGATGCTGAAAACTGGCTCTTCTCCTCCTTATATAGGCAAGCAGAGAACGAAACCCAACAACCTGTAACAGAATGAAAACGACCCTCTAACCAACTCCTAAAAGCCAAAACGAGCTAACCGCATGCTAACGGCTGTCCCCTCGCTGCTCCCTCCTTGTTCCCTTGGCTTCCGGCAGAAATGGACGGCGATCCAGTGCCTCCGGCGATGGCTGATCCAACAGCTGAGGCAGCTCCAATTCGTGCTGGACTGATGGTGAGATGGGCTGGAGCTGAGGCCAGTGAGGGAGGATAATTAAACTGGATTTGTGAGGAGTTAAGGAGGAGAAATAGATTCAGTGAGGAAGGAGGAAGAAAAGTGAAATAAATTTGAATATTTTGGGTAGGAAAAACTTAGGTAAATGAAGGGAAAAAAATGAATATGATTTTGGGTTTAATTTTGGAAGAAGAGGTAGAAATAGGTTTGACTTTGGTGAAAATACAAATAGGAGAAGATGTGGATTGAGCCATTGTGGGCTTCATGGGCCTCCATGGGCCCAACTGGATTAAATGGGCTTTTATGAAGTCAAATAGGCCTTCAAAGAGTTAATTGGGCTTAAGTGGGTCTTGTGGGCCCTAGTGAGCCCAACTAGGGTTTAATAGGCCTAAGTGGGCCTTCATGGGCCCAATTGGGTCTCCATGAATTAAAAGGCCTCGGTTATGTCAGAGCTCAGCCACCACATCTCCATCCTGCAAAATCAGAAAATTGGGGTGTCTACACAACCCGCTCCTGACAATGTGACGGTCGTCAGCCAGATAGTTTGGGGTATCAACCCGGTGATGAGTTGACGGACTCGTCGCTGGATAGTTAGGGTTACCTACCCGATGATGAGTTGACGGACTCATTGCCGGATAATTAGGGTTATCAACCCACTCCTAACATTGTCATGGTCGTCAGTCGGATAATTTGGAGTATCAACCCTGTGATGAGTTGACGGACTCATCACTGGATAGTTAGGGTTATTAGCCCTGTAATGAGTTAACGGACTCATCTCTGGATAGTTTGGGCTATCAGCCCAGGGGCTAAGGGTTGGTCTTCGGATGCAAGAAACCAATAGCTTGGACTTCCTTTGGTCTTAAGGGAGTCACGAGGAAAAAGAGACGGGGGCTGTTCTTAGGACTCAAGGAACCAACGATTCTGACCTCCTCCGGACTTAGAGAAGTCACGAGAGAAAAGGATGGGAGTTGTTTCTAGGACTCTAGGAAGCAGCAACTCGGATCTCCTCTGGACTTAGAGGAGTCACGAGAGAATAGGACAAATGCTGGTTCTAGGACTCACGGAATCAGTGACATAGACCTCTTCCGGACTTAGAGGAGTCACGAGAGAAAAGGATGTGGACTGTTCCTAGGACTCAAGGAAACAGCGACTCGGATCTCCTCCAAACTTAGAAGAGTCAAGAGGAAAGGATAAAGGATGTTCCTAGAACTCGAGGAAACAGTGACTCGGATCTACTTTGGGCTCAGAGGAGTCGTGAGGAAAGGATAAAGGTTGTTCCTAGGACTCAAGGAAACAGCGGCTCGGATCTCCTTCAGACTTAAAGGAGTCACAAGGGAAAGAATATAGGTTGTTCCTAAAACTCAAGGAAACAGCGACTGGGATTTCTTCTGGACATAGAGGAGTCACGAGAAAAGGGATAAAGGCTGATCCTAGGACTCAAGGAACCAGCGACTCGGATGTCCTCTAGGTTAAAGGAGTCACGAGAAAAGGATAAAGAATGTTCCTATAACTCAAGAAAACAGTGACTCGGATCTCCTTCGGACTTAGAGGAGTCATGAGAGAAAAGAACAAATGCTGGTCCTAGAACTCAAGGAACCAGCGACTCGGATCTCTTCTGGACTTAGAAGAGTCACGAGGGAAAGGATAAAGGTTGTTCTTAGGACTCAAGGATATAGCGACTCGAATCTCCTTCAGGCTTAGTGTTGTGTTTTATTTTAATAACCGCAAATGCACGGCGTACTATGCAATACCTGACAAATACAGGTTGAATCCCATAGAGAAAAGTGCTTTAGAATCAAAGATTTATTATCAATTATTGAGATGAAAATTGAGAGATGTTGATCAAGGAATAAGCACTTAAGAGAAATTCAGAATAAATGAAGAGCTAGGATTTTCGAATCCATTCATGTAAATATAAATGCATGATTAAATCCACTCTATGTTTCTCGATTGATCTAAATAATTTGATTCAATGATTCTTATCTTAACAAGAATAATCTATATGCAATGCACCATAGACTATCAAGTTGAAGAATAAAACACACAAACCAAGTAAAATCCAATGACCTATGAAGAAACTGCGATTATACACATAGTCCTCATTCTAATCTTCCTTAAGCATAGACTAAAAAGAGAATCTCAATCTTAATCTATCAAATTTTATCGATTTTATGAGGAAATTATGCAATATACATCCAGTTCACATGATCATAGCATTAAGCATAAAGAGACAACACAGAGAAATTTAATCATGACATCTAATATTACATGAACTTCATCTAAATCCTAGATCTAAAAACTTAGCCACACATGATTACATAAAACATAAAAATAAAAGAGAAAGAGGAACGAGAAGTGGAAGACAAAATGTTAAAGCAAATTACTTTATTGAAATAGAACCTGGAATTACAAATGATCATCAAGGTCTTCCACAATCTCCCCTTTACAACAAATGAAAAGCAACAACTATCTAAAACCTAGAAGATTCGATTCCCCTAGATCTACACTAGGGGTCCTTTTTATAGACATATAAGGACTTGCTTACGTCGGAGATAAATCTGACGTCACAATTACATCTTCAAAATTAAATACAAGATATTTCCAAGTACAAGTCAACTGCATCTAAGACCAGGTCATCTTGCTTCTGATTGGGCGCTTGGGAGGCGCCGGATTATCATCTGGATGCCTGGTAGGCCCCCAGATCACCTGGATCACCGTTGAATTTAGTTGTTGTGTTGGCTCATGCTTATCCCAATATTTTAATATGTGAAAACTCTTGTATTGATCTCTTGACGTGGCTCTAGAATTTTCCATGCATGTCTATCCTCTTTTTCTAGCACAATTATTCTTTTTCCCCTGTTTTTCCTAGGTTCCTGCACAATTTGCATAAAACACCTTGAGTAGCATTATTTATGTAAAAAACAGATAAATATGAGAATGAAATATGTATGCATTATGAACTAATCACTCAGAGGAGTCGCAAGGAAAGGGATAAAGGCTATACACAACTTGCTTGCTAGCCCGGAGGTTTGTTCTTGTCTGTAACTCGCCTGCTTCGCTGTGTGATTGCTTTGCTTGTTCAATTGATGCTATTGGTGTTGTAGGACAATGATGGTTGATCCAGATAAACCGTTGCTCAGATTCTATATTGATACAAGGGGCTTGGCTAGATAAAGGTTTCACGAGGACATTGTTTCCTCCTCGAATGAGACGGACTTGCTGGAAGATTTCCAACAACTCTCTGGGCTTGCTGTTGTGTTGCTGACTGACCTCTAGGGAGCTGGACTTTGGCACTAGATTATCAACTGTGTTCTCGCCTACTGACTAGGGGAATACTGACATTCCGACTTTGCTCCGATCTCAGTGGGATATGGCTACTGTTGTCCTTGTTCTTGGGCTCGAGCTATAGTGCAGACAACATGTTCTAGACGAAGATACTGTCCCAAGAAGGGTCAACCAATAGGACAGCTGACGTGCCCCTGGTCGACGGGGAAAGTTATCACTACAAAGGCAGGTGACATGCCCCTAGTTTATGGTATCCTCTGCCAGGTTTTTGGCTGAAAAGCAGCTGACATGCCCCTAGCTTAGAACCCAGCGAGACCTTGCGACGTGGACAAACGATATTGCATGCAGGAATGATAATGTTATGTTGTATCACCCTTAGGATTTGGAATGCTATTGATGCCTGCTATGAGAAGGGGAGAAGACCTCGATTCATAAGACACTACCCGGACTTCTAGGCTATTGGTGGCTCTCCAGGATGGATGACTCAGTAGGTTAGGCTCCGTGTCAAACTCTTGGAGACTTAAACCTACTTTTTTGACTTTTGGCTTATTTCTTTTCTCCCTTTTAGGCTTGTAGGCTAGCTCTAGCCCTTGCTTGGGGGTAATGGGCATCCGGAATTGGAGGAGGCTGCTGGAATTGTATGCGAGGGGTGGCTAGTCCCTTTGGTCATTTGGATTCTTTGGATGCTTGCTTCGACTCCTCTCCAAGGTAAGTGACAAGGGTAGAGTTGGCCTACTTGCCTCTCTCTTTTAGGGCTAGCTTCTATTTTCGACTTCTGTCTCCTTTTTTATTTTGTGCCCTTGTGGATATGTTTTTTTTTTTTTTTTGGCTCACACTCATGCTCGCTCCTAACATTTTATCTCCCTCTAAAGGTGTAAGTCCCTATGGAAGTTTGGATATTTTGCCTAACCATGGTTGGATGGTGGCTCCCTCGCTCGCTAAAGTGTCTGGGTAGTATCAATTGAAGAGGTATGGACCCTTCTCAAGCAAGCTAGCTATTCCGATTTTCGTCATCAGGATATGTTGATGTATTTATGCATAGATGTATACAGTTATTGATATGCATGAAAGTAAAAGAGCAAATGTTGTGGATTATATGTGCCTAGATTGCCTTTTATTTTAGAAATATGCATGATGAAGCAGTGGATGATGCGCAATGTGCGAAAGGATGCTTTGCAAGGTGAGGATACACGCCTTCCGCTCATTGGTAGTATATCTTTAGATAAAATGCATTGACTGGCTCGGATAGCTCAACGTTGTCTATGTCTTTGACGATTGCTGCCCCTCTCGAATAGACTTGCTTGATGATGTAGGGACCATGCCAGTTAAGTCGGAATTTGCCTCGATCGTCAGGAAGATGTATGGCCCGCCAAACCAGATCACCTGTGTGAATTTGGCCCCTCTAGATCATTGTCATGAGGATGGAATTCAGGTGTTTCACCATCTTCCATGTAATCATCCTCTTCTTCATAAGCGATGAGCTTTAACAGGATTTCTTCTTTGAAGGTTGGATCAGCGACGTCGAAGGAGAGAATGTGCTCTGATTTCTGTCCTTGATGATTCTTCATGATGGTCACACTGACTTTGGTGAATGACCTCTAACTCTTGAACCGTGGGATCTGCCGATTGACTGGGTTGCTCTGTTTCCTCAGCTCCTGATGCTATTGTTTGATTTTTTAAGTTTTCTGATTTTTTTGGGTTTTTTGGATTTTTTTTATATTTTCTGTAGTATATACAAGTGGTGCTATTGACTAGTGGCTATCCTGCTGCTGATTGATAGAAGTGATGTTGCCTGGCTTTCCTCGTGAGCTTAACTCAGGGTCTTTTTTTTACCCCCACCTTGCTTAAGGTGAGGCTTCAACTGCATGTACCATCTAGACCCGCCTCCCAACACCAAAGAGATTAACTCTAATGGTCTAGTGGGTTCTGGTTGTGACTCAGCCAGGACCATGATAGATGAGTGGTCTGGCTGTTGTGGAGGGTTGCTGGCTCTAATCCTGACACTTTGGCCTTTCCTTTCTTTAGCTTTTGATACTCGGCTGCATCTTCAACCTATACTGATAACTGCTCTTGAAACAGCAGCTCTTGGTCACTTACTTGATCATTCAACTGAATTGCCCTGCTGACTGTGTCGTCCTCTTCTGAGGTGCAATCTGAATACTGAATGGCACTTTGCTCTGCCATTGACTCATCTGGACTGTGGACCTCTGCTGATTGGATCTGAGACTGCTGTAAGCGATGCCCGTGACTGACTGACTGCACTGATGGCTCTGCTGGCGCAACTGCTTGTAGGACTACCACTGCAGGACTCGTTGTTGGAGCGGTGACCGATGTTGTAAAAGTGACTGCAGGCAGTTGAGGCTGTGGCTGCACAATCTGACGACGGCTCTTTTCCACGATGGCCTGGCTCTGATTGGGATCAAGTATCCCTACACTGACAAAATTAGTGAGATCTGACGGAATAAAAATCTTCTTGTACCTCTTAGCACCCGAATATCTGCCTTTGTGTGGCTGTCATTCGTAGCTCTGTCCCTCGAACTCTCGCCTTTCATCCACCTAGATGGGCTCAGAGATTCCCTGGCCGTGTCGCTCAAGTGGTGTTCCTTTCTTGTATCCCCATTTGAGACACACGTTTTCAATCATCCAAAGGGGATTGCCGCGAACAGTCAGGTAACTGACACGCTCGAGAGCCGGGATGTAGTTGACTGGCTTGAAGCGGTTGACCCAAAACATGACGTCAGATGGTTTGGAGTCGAAATGAATGGTCTGGAGCGAGACAGTAGCGACCGACTCGACCTTTTCTTTGTCAAGATCTTCTGCCATGACAACAACTACGTCGTTGCCCCAGTGGAATTTAACCATACGATGGAGGGTCGAGGGGATCACCTAATGCTTGTGCAACCAAGGGTGCCCAAGCAAGAGATTGATAGAGGGCTCTAGATCCACAATGTAGAATTCGACATCGAAGACTACAGGCCCTATGGTCAGAGGAATAACCAACATCCCTAGTGCGTCGTGGTGCGTGTTATTGAAAGCCGTCATTCCCTTCGTAGCTGGTATGATATCCTCGGCATTGAATCTGATTTTGTTTGTTGTACACAAAGGGTAGACATTTAGTCCTGTGCCATTATCAACTAGGGTGAGGGGAATTCGGAAGCTCTGATATTGTGCCGTAATGAACAAGGCTGGTTATGATTGACTCCTGCCAAAGGCAACTCCTCGCTGGAGAAGAAAATGACATGCGGCTCTGCAATCATGCCCACCATATTCTCAAGAGCGGACGGTTTTTTGGTGAGTGAGACGTGAGCAGCCTGAAAGACCCTGAGGAAGGCCTCTCGATGTTCAGAAGAAGTATGGATGAGATCCCAAATAGAGATGTCAACCTTAACCTTTTTCAGTTGAGATGTAATGTCGGTAGAGTGCTACTCTTGCTGGGTCGAAGAGGTAGGGACTGAGCAAGGGGCCATCCTAGAAGGTTGAGGGGCTGGCTGACGAGGGGAAGATGTTGGACAATCAAGCGAGGCTGCTAGCGTTGGTGGCCTATACACCCTCCCTGACCTGGTGACTTCTGCGCACATCTCTGCGGCATAATCATAGGGTACACGGTGAGTGTCCCTTGTCAGGTGGACGACAAGAGGGGTACGTGCTGCCAGTTTCAGCAGGGCCGACATCGAGCTGACTGAAAGGTGGTTTGGCTGGAGAGGATGTTGGATAGGATATTGGACAATAGGCTAGACAGGATGCTGGACAGGTGGTTGGACAAGATGAGTGGGCATGGGTCAGGCGAGTACGCAAATGGGCAACCCAGAGTGCACGGTCGACGGTGCGACGGTACGCTCCACCCTCGGGGTCAGCCGTATCATGTGGATTGCTGAATCAGAACCGGCACGACTCAAACAATAAAGATGAGTAGGGAAAGTCTTATCAACCGTATGGATGAGATCAGAGGGGTCTACTACGGATGTCGTAGACCCAAAAGCAGAAAGGAAATGAATTCCTGAGGCCCCAACGCCTGCTGAGTTGTTATGTGCAGGCATGGGCTGGTTGACAATGTTAGATAGGCTGGTGGTGCTTGTGCCCATGGAGGTGGTGGTGCAGGTGCAGTGTGTGCCTCTTGGGTGTCAATGACGATGACCATATGGTC
Source organism: Posidonia australis (assembly GCA_024699735.1). Classification (NCBI taxonomy): domain Eukaryota; kingdom Viridiplantae; phylum Streptophyta; class Magnoliopsida; order Alismatales; family Posidoniaceae; genus Posidonia; species Posidonia australis. The sequence continues at coordinate 11,980 of JAMKQA010003826.1, forward strand.
AATCAAGTCCTGAATGACGTTCTGAAGAGACATGCAATTATCAGTCGAGTGGCCGGTACAACGATGGAAATTGCAGTGGAGGTTCGTGTTGTACCACACCGGAAGAGGGTTCGGTAGGGGACGAACCTCCGAAAGTTTCAAGAGTGACACCACCATGGAGAGGATAGCACTCAGTGGGTCAACAAATGGGGTGTACTGTTGTGTAGCATGCTGAGGTCGTCTCTGCCTTGGGCAAGGTCCTTGCCGGACTAGTGTCGCAGGATACATAGGCTGGCCGATGGTAGTGATCTGTGGTGTGTGCGGTGCCTTAGGTGCAGGTGTATAGACTAGTTGATTCGGATCGATTGGTTCACCACATTGACGGGCATGGCTGGTGACCCTACGTATGCGATGGCAGGCTTGGAAGGATCTCACCTCTTAGGATAACTGGTGCTAGCGCCGTTACAAGTGCTGCTGCTCGCATGGTGATTTGGAAAGGTGGCTTGTTTGGCAAAAGTAGCAAATGCAGGAATGCTGCCGCGGCGGAGGGAGCTCTCTACATGCGCACCTGCCCGAATCAAAGATGGGAAGGTGGTGACAGGCTGAATGCTCAACAAAGCCCCAACATTTGGTTGCGCACCTCGAATAATGATCTTGATAGACTCCTTGTCGAAGGGTCTATCTCTCACTTGCGATGCAAGGGTGCGCCAGCGGCCGATGTATTCTCCAAACGGCTCATGGGGTTTCTGTCACTTGGCGACAAGGTCCTCCCTTTTTGGGACCAAGTCGAGATTAAAAGCATATTGATCCATGAACGCCAATGAAAGGTCGTTCCAAGTCTTGATCGTGCCTGTAGACACCCCGATTTTGAGGTGACCCATAGATGAGTTTTCCAATTGTTGCTTTGGATGTGGCTAACCCTTGAACCATCCTAAACCTATAGCAAGCCCACAGCCCAACTAGAAATCCAGATAGGTAGGAGGGAGCACCTAGCTAGCACACCTAGCTAGCACATCCACCTAGCACACCTAGCTAGCACATCCACCTAGCACACTAAGCTAGCACATCTACCTAGCACACCTAGTTAGCACATCTACCTAGCACACCTAGTAGGCGCACATGCCAAGCGCACATACCCGACGCACATACCAGGCGCCTAGCTATTTCTCAGGCTGCTGGCTGCTGGCTTTCCACCTCCCATGGTTGTTACCTCTACCAGCGAATATGCCATGAAATCTTCCAGGCTTTTCGTCTACGAGGCTCCTTGTTGTCCTAGGAGTTACCTATGAGGAAATCCCTATAAATAGACCCCTTAGGCAACCATTTGAAGGGGATGAATCATCTTGAAAGATAGCCTTCTCTAGAATTCTACAAACACCCACTTGCACTCGAATTTTTTCTCTTGCATCCAGAGGTATTCCCAGCCCTTCCAAAGCATCTAGGAGCTTATTATCTTGGGTCTTTCTTTTCTTTCTTGAAGGAACATCCACCTCGGACAAGGTAGACCCTTTATTTTTCAAATAATCTCTTGTTCTTTTACAATGGGATAGCATGCTATTAGCTCCATGATAGGTCTGATTCCTTTTACATCATCATGAGGATTTCGTGTTGAATTCATTTATCCTTTTTGCAAGATACCCTGCATGTAAATCTA
>JAMKQA010003828.1:0-13675 GCA_024699735.1 Posidonia australis
ATTTCAAGAATGCATGACACGAATTATCTTCCAAGTGATGGTCAGTGTATCTTCTTACAGAGAAATGACATTCACCACATAACGGCCCCCACTGGAATAACGACTGTGGCATGGCACTACACCAATTCAATAGACATTCCCCACAACAATGACGATCCAGGGTGCACTGATATCTGAATAAGTTCCCCCTTGGCAAATCCTTGTGGCTAAGCAGAAGGTCAGACCTCCCTTCGCCTTTGAATTCTGTCCAAGTAGACGAGTTCAGGGCCCCTTTTTTTTCCATTGATTTTCTTCTCCACGGTTCGTTCTATTGGAACGAATCTTGGTGTTCATTTACATTGATTTTCTTCTCCACGGTTCGTTCTACTGGAACGAGTCTTGGTGTTCATTTACATTGATTTTCTTCTCCACGGTTCGTTCTATTGGAACGAATCTTGGTGTTCATTTCCAATGATTTTCCTATCCATGGTTCGTTACGAGGAACGAATCCTGGTGAGATTTTCCTAGCCATGGTTCGTTCCGAGGAGCGAATCCTGGTGAGATTTTCCTAGCCACGGTTCGTTCCGAGGAGCGAATCCTGGTGAGATTTTCCTAGCCACGGTCCGTTCCGAGGAGCCAATCCTGGTGAGACTTTCCTAGCCACGGTTCGTTCCGAGGAGCGAATCCTGGTGAGATTTTCCTAGCCACGGTTCATTCCGAGGAACGAATCCTGGTGAGATTTCCCTAGCCACGGTTCGTTCCGAGGAATGAATCCTGGTGAGATTTTCCTAGCCACGGTTCGTTCCAATGGGCGAATCCTGGTGAGATTTTCCTAGCCACAGTTCTTTCCGAGGGGCGAATCCTGGTGAGATTTTCCTAGCCACGGTTCGTTCCGAGGGGCGAATCCTGATGAGATTTTCCTAGCCACGGTTCATTCCGAAAAGCAGCTAACATGACCCTGGAAAACTAAAACAAGTGAAAACCATGAAAAATGAGGAGAAGATTAAGCTCAGAACAAAGCTAGAAAAGCGTGCACCGAGCAAGGAATAAAAGGCAAGAAAAACCGTGCGAAAAGATGTGAAAAGTATGCAAAATGCAAGTGTGAGTGCAAATTTGAAAATTCGAGGAAAACTTACATTCAGAAGCCCAAATCATCGAAAATACATAGGAAAACACATTCCATGCATGTATGAAGAAATCTGGGGTCAAATGTGCATCCCTAGTCAAAATGAAGTTCTTTAGGGTTCAGAATGCAATTTTAGTACTAATGCATGCACATCAATTCAGCACAAAATCAGGGTAAAAATGTAAGAAAAAAGGCTTAGAAATGATCCAAGAAGTTTCAGGGGCAAAATGGCCATTTTACCCCTGAAAACTAGCAATCAGAGTAAAATAAATGAAGCACAGGGGCTAAACTGCAAAAAACCCAGCAAACAAAGCATCTAGAAGAAATTCAGTAAAACCAGAGGGTTAAAGTGCAATTAAACCATGAAAACAAGCTTCTAGAATGTTTTAAAACAAAGTCAGGAAGTTTTATGCAATTTTTACAGTAAAATAAGCCTTCTGGAAGTTTTCAGTAAAACACAGGGAGCTAAATGCAATTTTTCCAATGAAAGCATGCTTCTGGAAAAGTTTCAGAGAAGTATGAGGGCTAACATGTAATTAAACCATGAAAAACAACTATCCAGAGAATTTTTTGAAATATGCAAGGGCTTAAATGCAAATAATCTAGCAAAATTGAGCAATCTGAATCATATATGAAAGTACAAGGGCTTATATGCAATTTTTACTGTAAAAGTGAACTGTTAGAAACATTTTGAAGAAGCTTAGGGACTCACATGTAATTTTCACAATAAAATGAATTATCAGAAACATTTCGAGGAAATCCAAGGTCTTCTATGTAATTTGTCTAAAGTAAAACACATTTTAAAAAACTCTGGAGCGCTTTTAATAAAGTTTAAACTTAGAAAATAATATTTTAAATGTTCAGGGTAACAAATGTAATATTCTCAGTTAAAACATTATTCGAAACATTTTAGAAAAATAATTACAGGACCTATATGCAATAAAAGGACCAAAAAGTAATTCCAGAAGGACCTATTTGCAAGAAAAACATAAACTCCAGATTTTATTCAAATAAAACGTTTGAAAATGTTTTTTAAATGAAAAAAAGAAACGACGGTCGCCGACGACGAAGCTCGCCGTTGACGATCGCAGGAACGGGGCAAACAAGGCCTTCCCGTGGTTCGATCTTAGATCAGACTTCACGGGAGGCAAGAAGGAGAAGAGAGGAAGACATCCAACCGACTGGATGGGCGATCCAACGGCTGGAACGACCTCCCCACCTACCTCACCGTCGAGGTGCTCCGGTGATGGTCCTAAGGAGGCCGGCGATGCTCAAGGCAACGACGCGGTGTTCTTGTGCTCTGGGAGGCTTCACGATGTTGCGAGGAACCTCCTCCCTTCCTCTAGAGCTGGATGGAGCAACGAAGGAGCTCTGGCAGTCGGCGGCGGTTGATCTCCGACGAGGAAGGTTGCAGCGACACTCCAGCGGTAGCGGCGTGAATCTGGGGGCTTTGGAGTGATTGCGGGAGGTGGTGGAGTGATCTTGGATCGTCGGAGGGGCACGAAGCTATGGGAGGCGTGCGTTCAGTGGATGCTCCGGTCTTCTTCTCCGGCGACGACAACTTTGGGGCATTTTCCGGCGAGCGGCGCGCTGGCTACGGCGAATTGCGGAGCAGCGATCCACGGAGCCGAGGAGCTAAAGGTAGGCCAGCGAAGGAGGAGGGAAGGCTCGGGGGTCCAGGCAGCCTCCTAGATTGCCCCACCCCCCACCTCTGTCGCCGGTGAACGGCGACGGTGGGGCACGGTGGAGCTCCCTAGGCCAAGGGATCACTCTTGATCCCTTGGAGGCACTCCAGAAAGAAAGGAGAGGCTAGAGGACTATAATACTAGAAGAAAGAAGAAGAGGAAGTTAGTGGGTATACTTGAATGGAGGTGGCTCGCTAGAGCTCTGAAGCGACTAGTCTCCTCCTCCGCGATGGCTCTAGCTCTGCTCTTCTCTTCCTCGCTCAATTCTCCACTCTGAAGTGCTCTCAGGGTCTGTTTTTTCTTTTTTTTCTCTGCCACGAGCTCTCCTCCTCCTTTTATAGGCCATCGGAATCCAACAGAACATTCTGGAATGGCGCGCGACACACAACCAACTGGCATAACCACCACCGACCGCCGTTATGCCAGCTCAACAGACAGCGAACAGCTTTCCCCCACGTGCTCCGGTCTACTCCCTTGCTCGCCGACAGAGATGGACAGCGATCTTGGCTTCTCCAGTGAGCTATCTGGCAAATGAGGGAGCTCTGACTTCATGCTGCACTAGGGGCTCGAAGCACACTGATCAATTCTGTGTTCCAGTGGCTGATTCGTGTGGAAATTGGTGATGGAGAATGGGTTCAGTGAGATGTGGTGAATTTTGGCAAACTTTGATTAAATGAAGAAAAAGGATGGTTTAATGTGGATGAATAAAATGTTGGTTTCAATTGGACTGAAATGTTGATTTGATTAGACTGAATGATGGCTGATGTTATGGGCTTTGGGCCAAGAGGACTCAATTGGGCTAAATGGGCCTAAGTGGGCTTCATGGGCCTCCATCGGTCGAGTAGAACAGAGACCGATGCTCAGGGTTGACAAAGGCACCCCATGTGAATCGACAAACAAGAGTAATCCACAGGCAATCAACCACTAGCCAGGAACATACTAGGGGTCCGTACCAGAGATCCTGCCACCACAGCCGAGGCCAAGCACAATAGATTAAGAATTGACAAGCTGACGACCAATCAGCTCCTAAGAGACATGACTAGTTGTCGCACTTGTCGAAAAAAGTGCCATACAAAACTCACAGTGCTTGCCGACCGGGAAATGACTGATCACGGAAGTCATACGGGTAGTTCAGGCTACCAGCCTAGAAGGAGGGAAAAAACAAAGAAAGTGGGGAATCCATCAGGCACCACTGGGATTGCCCAGGTAGTTTGGGATACCAACCCACAGGAGGAACGGAACAACACGGAACGGAACTCGAACAACAAAAGAGGGTCACCGAAGTTTGTCCAGATGGACAACACCAGGGACGGGAACATCCAGACTACATCCAATAGCCCAAACGGGAGAAAAGGAGAGGCCTGGATTCCATCTGTCCGGATAGGACCCAAAGGCGAGAGAGGGCGCCTTGATCCCATCTGTTTGGATAAGAACCGATTCCATCCGTTTGGATTGGATCTCACAGGTGGGAGAATGCCTTAATCCTATCAGTCCGGATAGGTCCAGATCCCATTCGTCCGGATTGGATCGCACAGGTAGGAGAATGCCTTAATCCCATCCGTCTGGATAGGACACGATCCCATCCATCCAGATTGGATCTCACTGGCAGGAGAAATTGCCTTAATACCATCCGTCCGGATAGGATCTCACAGGCGAGGGAGAATGCCTTAATCCCATCTGTCCAGATAGGACCCGATCCCATCTGTCCAGATAGGAATCTCACAAGCAGGAGAGAATGCCCTAATCCCATCTGTCTGGATAGGACCCAATCCCATCCTTCCGGATTGGATCTCACAGACGGGAGATAATGCCTTAATCCCATCCGTCTTGATAGGACGCGATCCCATCCGTCCGGATAGGATCTCACAAGCGAGGGAGAATGCCTTAATCCCATCTGTCCGAATAGGACTTGATCCTATCCGTCCAGATTGGATCTCATAGGCGATAGAGAAGGTGCCTTAATCCCATCTGTCTGGATAGGACCCGATCCCATCCGTCCGGATAGGATCTCACAGGCAGGAGAGAATGCCTTAATCCCATCCGTCTGGATAGGACCCGATCCCATCCGTTTGGATAGGACTCGATCCCATCCGTCCGGATAGGATCTCACAGGTCGGAGAGAATGCCTTAATCCCATCCGTCCAAATAGGACCTGATCCCATCCGTTCGGATAGGATCTCACCGGTAGGAGAGAATGCCTTATTCCCATCCGTCCGGATAGGACCCGATCCCATCCGTCCAGATTGGATCTCACAGGTGGGAGAATGCCTTAATCTTATCCGTCCGGATTGGATCTCATAAGCAAGAGAGAATGCCTTAATCCCATCCGTCCGGATAGGACCTAATCTCTTCTGTCCCTATAGGATCTCACAGGCAGGAGAGAATGCCTTAATCCCATCCATTCGAATAGGACCTTATCCCATCCGTTCAGATTGGATCTCACAGGCGGTAGAATTCCTTAATTCCATCCGTCCGGATAGGACCCGATCCCATCCTTCCAGATAGGATCTCACAGGCGAGGGATAATGCCTTAATCCCATCCTTTCGGATATGACCCAATCCTATCCGTCTGGATAGGAATCTCACAGGCAGGAGAGAATGCCTTAATCCCATCCGTTCGGATAGGACCCAATCCCATTCATATGGATAGGATCTCACAGGCGAGGGAGAATGCCTTAATCTGATCCATTTGGATAGGACCCGATCCCATCCGTGTGGATAGATTCTCACAGGCGGGAGAATGCCTTATTTGGCATGGAAGTTGTAAAAACTCCATCCGTCCACAATGCGGCAAAAACAAGATACTCGACTATTATCTGGGTGGCCCCAGTGTCAAGTCGACAGGCAGTGGAGAGCAGAGTATGGCACTAGTCTTGCACATGTTGTCACGGTGGCGATCTTCGCGCTGCATCAACCATGATCAATCAAACAGACTGGCTAGAGATGTTCAGCTATATATTTTATCGAAGTCAAATGAGTGTTTACATGTACCGCAATTTGTAAGAAACAGTGTAACATGATGTGGATATTAAGATTCCTCTTCATCTCTAGGTCTCTTGGAGCCCGAGGCCTTGGTAAAGAGCGTCCAGCTCGGGGCGACAATGCAGATTGGCCAAGTTTCCTCGACTTCGGCTTCATAGTCTGCTGTGCAACTTCTCCCTTCTATGGCTGGGAGATCTTTTGAGCATACAGAGCAACTGAGCAGGCGAGATAGCTCCCTAGCCAGAGTGTAGGAGCTCAGGGGGTATTCTTTGAATCGTGTTGGCATCTGCCCCTGAGCCAGAGAATTCTACTGGTAATCGAACTACCACATCACATGGTTTGGTTGATACTCCACTCCTTCAGTCAACCCTGGCAGGACGATAAGCCGCATCTCTGTTGTATTGAAGAACGCTTCAAAGTTGCAAGATGCAGATGGAATAATGCGCCATGTGATCTTCTATTCTGTTAGGCTTTGTAATCGCTCATACTCCTTCTAGACTGAGGTGAGCATGCGCGCATGGCCACTTTGGCAGTAGGACTCAAAGGTGGCTCACTGTGGGTGCAAGACTGCTACACCTAGATGTGCAGCCATCCATACTTGCACAAAAGCTCTGCAGCCATAAAAGTGCCGGCAACGCCGCAATGAACAGTCTAGCACCTGGTAAGTTTCTGCAAGGATGACTGGAGCCAGATCTATTTGTTGGGTGACAACTGCGAAGGCAATTTCAGCTACTTCAATGTTCACCATCATCCGGCAGTGGTTGAAGATCAACTCTCCTAGGAAGCGGACAACAAAGCCTTTCATCCACAGCTCGTCGCCTATGGAGGCACGCATTCCGGCCACTTTGTCAAAGTAAGCCAACTTGAGCATTGGAGAGTGTCCATCCAAACAAATGAGCTGGCGACCACATTCACTGGTCGGTAGGCCTCTGAGCTTACTCAAAACTGAAGAGTAACCGTCTCGCCACATGAATGTTGTGGGTCCCAGGAATTTCTTTAGGCAACAAATTCTATGCACCTCCTCCAGGATAGGGGTCAGTTTGATTCTCCCAAAGTGGAAAACGTGGTAATCCGGCTTCTAGAATCGGGCAGTCGCACACAAAAAGTATCGGGAAACCTCTACCTTCGCAATGCCCAGAAGCTTTGTAGAGATTCCCCAAATCCGTAGCTTGTCGCGGTCACTATTAGTTAACTGCTTGATCCAAGCCTAGAGAACATCTGAGCACTGAGTGGGCACAACCATTGTAGTATACCCCATGATCTGCAAGATACCTCAGCTTTTCTTGGCTTGAGACTCTTTAAAAGTAGTAACCAATCTCCTGTAGAACATGTTCAAAACATTACTCTTTAGAAACAGATTTCCACTTTGCCTCGTTCAACAGCACCAAGCAGAACCAAAGCAGATAGATAAAAGCTGATATGGTATTGAAAGAATTAGAGAAATTGGCCCAGAACTGAAGACTGCAGCGAACCGAACAGGGAATTACAGAGTGGACTAAATCTTGTGCACAATCATGAGGCGAGGTCCCATTTACCAACTAGTTTTAACCAAGCACCCAGGTAGTGAGACAAGAATAGTAAATCTAGAGAGCTGGAATTGTTTGAAAGACGTTGTCGCATTCAACACGAAAGAGCCAAGTGACACTCTGCGACGTTTATTAGGATACTTTTTTGTGGGAAGAAATGTATGCATGTCAAATGATTTGCTGGATCTTATTTATGCCCTCAGCGTTGGGATGCCTAATGCCAAGTATAAAGGAATGGCAACACCAGAACACACGAGACTCTATCCAAGCTTCTAGTTTTTTCAAGTGGCTCTCTGGAAATGGGTCACTGTGTTTTGGGCTCCATTCTAAACCCCACTGGAACCATATGCCTGTTTTTTATTTTTATTAACTCTTTATTCTCTCCCACATAGGCATGTGGGTTCACCCTATCCCTAGCTTAGAGGTAATAGGTACCTGGTCTATGGTGGGGAGCTACTACTTGTTTAAAGGGGTGGCTAGCCCTTCTGGACATTTCTCCCAGGTATTCACTATGACTCCTCTCCAAGATAAACTTGAGGGACAGGGTTACCCGACACGCCTCTCTCTTTAGGGCGGACTTCTATCTACGACTTCAGTCTTCTTATTCTTTTATGCCCTTTCATAGATATTTTATTTTTATTATTATTTCTCACGCTCTCATTCTCACCCCTAACATTTTATCTCCCTCTAGGAGGTGCAGGGTTCATGAGAAGTTTGGATATTTCGCCCAATTCAAAATGAAAGGTGGCTCCCTCACTTTCTAGGTTCCTGAATAGTATCTACATGAGGAGGTGCTACACATTCCCAACATTGGCTAGCTTATTCCGCTTATCATCATAGGGCTAAGATCCATACATGCGTTAATGCAAGAGAACTATGCCCTGCATATGTATATTCTGCATGAGGATTAGTGTGTTGTGAGGCAGAGCTACATGAATGTTGAAAGAGCATGGATGCATGCGTGGGGGAAAGTGTTGGTATCGCATAGTGAGGACATGTTGTTTGTGATCACTGATAGTACTTTTCAAGTAGCATGAATTAGCTGGCTCTGACTGTTCGATGCAATCCATGTCCTCAAGGATGACAGCCTCTGATGGTGTTTCAGAATGGTCATAGTATCTCAAGTTTCCCTGTATGCACCCCTGATGATTTCTAGCTTTGACATTTCTGAGCTTGCCTGACTGTTCTACCTCTGATGAACAAAAGCTCTTACATGCTGTCTCTGTACAACATGTGCAATAGGTGGCAGCTGTCCTTTATTTGACTGCTGTGAGTGCTGCTGCCCGGGTTCCCCCCTGAGCCTAACTTAGGATCTTTTCTTTTTGGACCCCACTGCTCAAGTCGGGCCAAATCTGGTAATACCACCTAGACCTGCCTCCCGACTGATAGGAGATAAACTCCTCTGGTCTAGCATCTGATGATTTGTTTTCTTCACGGGTCATGATTGCAGACTGATCTGGTGTTGCTGCAGATTCTCCCTTGTCCTCTGTCAATGTTGCTTTCCCTTTCCTGTGCTTGATTTCATCATGTGCATCTTCGGCCAGTACCTATAATAGCTCCTGAAATAGAATCTCCAGATCACTGAACATGTTATCCACCTGAGCTTCCACGACATCTCCCTCCTCTTCATCAGAAGAGAAATCCACATAATACGTGTTGATAGTCCTCTACACCTCAGGTTCTGATTTTGGCTGCCTTGGCTGTAATCCCCTCGAAACTAGCTATTATTCTGAAGCTGTTACTACTGATTCTGCCCTTGCTACATCCCAAACTGCAATCAGATTAGTAGACAGACCTTCTGCTGACTCTGGAGGCTGTAGTGCTAACATGGCTATCTCCGAGGACCTAGGTGATGCTGACACCATTCTAGAATCCCTAACCTCTTCTTCCGAATAATAGTCCTCCACGCACACCCATTCTGGTATACTGACCTGCTTCGATTCTGCAAACATGAAAGTCTGATTGGGATCCAACAATCCCGCACTGACAAAATTGCTTAAATCTCGAGGAATGATGAGCTTTTGAAACTTACGAAGCCTTGCGCATTCATCTTGTAGCTTGCACTCATATCCCAATCCTTCAAACTCATGTCTTCTTCCCATGGAGATTGGTTCTGCGATCCCCTGGCCATTCCACTCGAGAGGTGCTCCTTTCTCATACCCCCATCTTTGGCACAAATTCTCGACCATCAAAAAGGGATTGCCAAAAGCGGTCAAATGACTAGCACGCTTGAGAATAGGAATGAAATTGACTGGTTCAAAATGGTCGACATGGTAGAGTACATCAGAGGGCCTAGAATCAAAATGTACAGTATGGGAAGAGTCTAAAGAAACCGCTTCAACCTTCTCCTTTTCGAGGTTTTCCGCCATTACAACGACGATGTCATTGTTCCAGCGAATGTTTATCATGCGATGGAGGGTTGAGGGGATGACATGATGCTTGTGGAGCCAAGGGCGCCCAAGCAGAAGATTAAAGGATGGTTCGAGGTCAACGACGTAAAACTCAACCTCGAAACGGGCAGGGCCAATGATCAGAGCAATAACTAAAATCCCTAAAGCATCATGGTGCGTGTTATCAAAGGTCGTCATTCCCTTTACAGCCGAAGTAATGTCCTCTGATTTGAAGCCCACTGCCTTCCAGCATACAAGGGGCAGACGTTCAAACCGGCACCATTATCAACCAGTGTAAGTCGAATGTGGAAACTCTAGTACTGCACTGCAATGAATAGGGGCTGATTATGATTTGTCCATGCCGGAGGAAGCTCAGAGCTGGTGAAGGAAATAACCTCAGGTGCGGCTATCATTCCCACCTTGTTTTCAAAGGTTGAGGGTTGTATTGTTGAGGAAACAGGGGCATCTTGGATGACCCAGAGAAATGCTTCTCTATGTTCAGCCGAGGTGTGAATAAGGTCCCAGATGGAAATGTCTGCCTTAATTTTCTTCAACTGGGCGGTAATCTCGGCTACTGGTGGATCGATTCAAGTGGTGGGATTAGCTCTAGTGGTAGTCTCATCAAGGTTTGGACTAGGAATGCTGGCTGTAACTTGGGTAGATGAGGCCACAAGCTAATTAGTCTTGCTTGCTGGGGCTGGGGCCTTGTACACCCTACCCGATCGCGTTACCTTTGCGCACATTTCGGCGGTGTAACTGTAGGGCATGCGGTGGGTGTCCTGTATTAGGTTGATAACCATAGGAGCACGAGTTCTTAACTATATAGGGATTGGTGCTGGCAAAGAGGGTTCTGGAACTTGGTGGGCTGGGTTTTGCCTGGGTTTGGCTAACAAACAGACTGTAGGTGGGGCGAATTGCACGGTGGGTTTGGTAGCTGCACGCCTCAGTTGAGCAGTCAACTGAATCACGTTCACGGAAGAATTAATAGTATCAAGGAAAGATTGACTCAGTTGATGATAAGTGGCTTCAGAAACATCATGGATGAGGCGAGAAGGATCGAAAGGTTCGACCTCATCCGAAGACAGGAAATGGACTCCTGAAGTCCCTAATGCATGCTCAGGCAGGGGTTGGTTGACTATGTTGCCTGATGTGGATGCAGATGCGCGCGGTGTTCGTGCAACGAACCTAGTCTCTACCTCTTGTGTGTTGAGGGTGATGACCTTACGATCAATCAAGTCCTGAATAGCGTTCCAGAGTGTGTAGCAATTGTCTATAAAATGCCCAGCGGTTCTATGGAAATTCCTGAATAAATCCGCCTTAAACCATGGAGGAAGTGGATTCGGTGGCGGGCGGATTTCTGGAAGCCTCAGCAATGACGCTACTCTTGGCAAAATGACACTCAAAGGCTCAACTAGAGGAGTGTAGTCCCTCTCAAAGCATGGAGGTCGCTTGGATCCAAAGTAGCGCCCTTGCCTTGCTGGTGCTGGCTGGTAGACTGGTTCAGCGATGGTTGTGATATGTGAAGTGCGTTGTGTCGTAGGTGTAGGTGCATAAATGACCATATTACGAGCTGGTGGGTTCACCACATTCGCTAGCATAGCAGGAGCTCCTACATATGCCACAGCATTCCTAGCTGACTCCTTCTTCTGGCCAAATCCAGTGTTAGATCCATTGTGGCCATTGTTGGTGTTATTGGATCCGCCAGAAGCCATCGTATGCTTGGAAAATGCTGCAAGCGTAGGGAAACTTCCGCTATTTAGTGAACCTTCTACGCGGGTGCCAGCTTTAATCAGGGCAGAGAAAGTGGTGACGGGCTGAATGCTAAGCAGGGCCCAAGTGGCTGGCTGCGCTCCTCTAATAATGATTTCGATAGACTCCTCGTTAGAGGGCCTATCGCACACTTGAGATGCAAGGGCTCGCCAGCGCCCAACGTACTCCCTGAACGGCTCGTAGGGCTTCTATTTGGTTGCGACTAGGTCCTTGCGCTTTGAGACCATGTTGAGATTAAAAGAGTAATGCTCCAGAAAAGTTTGACTCAGATCGTTCCAAGTCTTAATGGTGGCCTTATCCAGCGATGTGAACCACTTCAGAGCTGGACCCGTGAGACTTTTCTGGAAAAGGCGAATAAAAAGCCACTCATTAGCCTGGAGCTGAGCGAGATCGCCATAGTAGACCCTCAGATGCGATATCGGACAGCCTTTCCTGTTGTACTTCTCGAATTCCAGGATATGGAAGTTCGAGGGGAGTATCGCCTCTAGAAAGTAGTAGAGGTCCCTGAATGAGAAAGACTAGCAGTCCCTACCCTGCACTTGTCGGAGAGCTTTCTCCAGGTTGTTCATCCTAGCGCAAAGTGCATTAGGCATTACTACTGATATTGAGTGTGGAGCTGGGGTGGGTCCCACGTACGCTGTATCTAAAGCACCCAGGTGCTCCTCCAGATCTATCATCTCGCCACCTGGTGCTTTGGCGTGATGACGAGCGTACCCGTGCGTGTGTGCTAGTGGTGGAGTGTAAGCGGATGCCAGAACCTGATGCACGGGTAAAGAGATGTTATGCTGTGTGGTGCATGCAGTTGTGTGTGGGAGCAACAATTGCTGAACTGGTATGGTCGGGTTCGGCGACAGATGAACTCCCGCTAGCCTAAGTGGCTGACCACCAGTTGCCTGAGGAAGATGATGTGCATGTTGTGGATAAGATGCTACTGGCAGAGTGGCTAAGCCCGTTGTCGAAATAGTAGGAAGCTGTGGCGACAGCTGTAGAGTTGAAGTGACTGGTACTGCATGAATAGCCTGAGCAGGCAGAACAAGATCCTCAGGAACAGGACAAACAGGAGCAGTCAAAGTGGGATCCAAGGAGAAAGCCATGTTCTGCAGCCTCTGAGCAAGGGCTAGAAGCTGCTGAGACTATACAGCGGCAGAACCATCAGTAGCAGTACCGAGGGTCAGAACAGCAAGCGGCTGAGATGTCAAAGGGGGATGGATGTTCAAAGAGGATGTAGGATGGATCCCTAACGAAGAGACAATCGTAGCAAACTGAGTGTCCAGTGAATGAGGATCAACAGAAGGATAGGGCACTATCAGATCAAATACCCTAGAAACTGTTATAGTAACCGCCTCCATTGTGGGCTCCAGACCGGTGACGGTCTACCAGTGTCCCGAAACCGGAGGACGAGGAGCCCCAGCTGCTGGGAAGAAGCCACCATGGAGCGAGGGAGTGGTAAATGATGTCAAGGTAAGGGAATGAGGAGGTGCAGCAATAGGAATCCCCTCCAGAGTAGCAGGTGTAGAAGTCTCAGAAGCTCGCTAGGCCATGAGGGACAGCGAACGGGTAAGGATGGGGCTGCGATTGCAAATAAAAGAACGACGCCTATGAGGAGCTATCGTTGAAAGCGACGAATGCTCGGGATCAGACAGTCGAGAACAACACCACAAGAACAAGGTCACAGAAAGAAATACCCAAGCTTAGACTTAGGAATCCACAAAGAACTCAATTCCTGACAAACGGAAAAGAAACCCTAAGTGTTAGTAGAAAAGAGAGAGAAAAAGAAAAGACAAGACAACAAAAGAAAGTACGTTAGCTATGCAATTGTTTGTTAGGGTAGCATGGATGGCACACATGCACATGAATGCTACTAACATGCTCTGTCTCACCATGCATGTCCCACATGGGGATGACCACATGGGACGCACTCATGGGTTTGGGTTTTGACTCAGGTCAGAAAGTAAGGTCCCCGCTCTAAATCTTGGCCAAAGTTCAGGCAGTGAACGAGTGGTGCGTTAGTGGCCTCGTCTCCTGCAGTAGCATGGAGCTATACCCTCTACTAGCACCGACACGACCCCAGACAAGGGGGGACGAACTAGCAACACGCTCTACGCCAAAGCTATAGAATGGGCTGCCAGAATTGTCCTTCGCAAACTGTGGGTAGACTCAGAGGAGAAGATGCATGCCCTATATGATCAAACATGTGATACGCATTTGTGTCTTTTA
>JAMKQA010003829.1:0-15191 GCA_024699735.1 Posidonia australis
GCCGGGGAGAAATACCACTGCTGAAGAGTTTTTCGGCAGGTCTGGTGCCTGGGGAGCGTCCGATAGGGCTTCCAATGCCTGTGAGGCATTAACAGGGACAATATTGGCTGATCGGTAATTCCGACTGATCGAAGAGCTCGAGGCGTGGTATATTACTGTAGGATCTTTGGAGTCGGAAGGATCAGGTGCCTGAGAGGCGTCTGATAAGCCTTCTAGCGCTTAGCCAGCGTTTGGTGAGCGACGCCTCTTGTTCAGTGGTGATTGTTTATCGCGAGAGGGTTTGGGTGACTCGGGGACGAAGAGAAAAATAGGATTTTAGGGCTAGGAAGGGGGCTGACAGGTTTTTATTTAGTGAGTGGAAAAATTGCATTATCACCCTGCACTTATTCATATTGACACTGACACTTTTTCTCTCTCTCTCTCTCTCTTTTATTTTATTTTGACTCAAGAGGTTGAAATAAACCAAAACTATATACATTGACATACAAGATATTGAGGGTCATGAAGAACCATGCCCTCACCTTCCTTTTCAGTGGGTAATTCCAAGAACGGTTTTAAACATTGATCGTTGACTTTAAAAATTCTACCGTTCTTTGGATTCTCAACTTCCATGGCTCCATGGGGGTAGACCACTTTGACCAAATAAGGTCCAGTCCATCTAGACCTTAATTTCCTTGGAAATAGGTGAAGCCCAGAATTATAGAGGAGAACCTTTTGACCTGGTAGAAATGATTTCCTTAGAATTCTTTTATCATGAAAAGTCTTGGTTTTCTCCTTGTAAATCTTAGCACTGTCATATGCTTCATTTCTCAATTCTTCTAACTCATTCAATTGTCATTTCCTCTTGACTCCAGCAGTAGCTAAATTTAGATTCAATTGTTTGATGGCCCGTAATGCTCGATATTCTGATTCTACTGGCAAGTGGCACGCTTTTCCAAATACAAGTTGATATGGAGACATTCCTAAGTTGGTCTTAAATGTTGTCCGATGGGCTCATAATGCATCATTTAGTCTCTCAGACCAATCTTTTCTATTTGATTTAACGATTTTCTCCAAAAATTGCTTGATCTACCTATTTGATACCTCAACTTGGCCACTTGTTTGAGGATGATATGGAGTGGCAAGTTTGTGGATGATAGAATATTTTCTCATCAAAGCCACAAATGATCGGTTGCAAAAATGTGTGCCCTTATTACTAATGATGGCTCGTGGCACACCAAACCTAGAAAAGATGTGTGATTTTAAAAATTCAATAATCACCTTGTTGTCATTGGATTTACATGGTATAGCCTCTATCCATTTGAATACATAATCAACCACCACTAAATTTTACAAATAGCCAAGAGAATTAGGAAATGGGCCCATAATATCAATCCCCCACACATCAAATATCTCCACTTCCAAAATGGATTGTAATGGCATCATATTTCTTCTAGTGATCTTTCCTAATTTTTGACACCTATTACAACTCTTACAATATTCATATGCATCCTTAAACAAAGTGGGCCAATAAAAACCACATTGAAGCACTTTGGTAGCTGTCTTCTTGGGCCCAAAATGACCTCCACAAGCTTGATCATAGTAAAATGATAGAACACTCCGAACCTCGGGATCTGGTATACATCTCCTAACAATTTGGTTAGGACAATACTTAAACAGATATGGATCATCCCAGTAAAAGAATTTTACTTGGGACATGAACTTATGCTTATTTTGTTTGGACCAATCCATGGGAGTGACACCAGTTACCAAGTAATTGACTATATCTACGAACCATGGTTCAGAATGGACTGTCAATAGTTGTTCGTCCGGGAAGCTATCATTAACAGGAAGGTCTGTGGATGGTTCAAGATTCAAACGGGATAGATAATCAGCTACCACATTTTCACAACCTTTCTTGTCCCTAATCTCAAGATCAAACTCCTGAAGAAGAAGGATCCACCTAATCAATCAAGCTTTTGCATCCTTCTTTGCTAAAAGGTGTTTCAATGCTGCATTGTCAGTGTAGACAATGATGTGAGATCCTATTAAGTAAGACTAGAATTTCTCTAAGGCAAAAACAACAATTAAGAACACTTTTTCAATGGTGGAGTAATTTAACTGTGTCATTCAATGTCTTACTTGCATAGTAGATTACATGTGGTAACTTGTCAATCCTTTGACCTAGAATAACACCAATTGCATAGTCAGATGCATCTTACATCAACTCAAACGGTTGTGTCCGCACAGGTGGGTGAATGATAGGAGCCAAAGTCAACTCCTTCTTGGGATGCTCAAATTCCTTAAGGCATTCATGGGTGAAGTCAAAAGGGATATTCTTGGACAATAGATTGGTTAAGGGTCTAGCAATCTTACTAAAGTCCTTAATAAGTCTCCTATAAAGCCCCGCATATCCTAGGAAAGCCCTAATGTCCTTAACAGTTTTTGGTAGAGGAAGATTCACAATGAGGTACACCTTGACCCTATCCACCTCTATGTCTCTTTTTGAGATGACATGGCCCAGAACAATGCCTTGTTGGACCATGAAAGGACATTTTTCCCAATTGAGTGTTAGGTTTTTCTCTATACATCTTTTTAATACCAACTCAAGATGATGGAAGCACTTTGAAAAGGTGGACCCAAAAATGGAAACATCATCCATGAAGATTTCTAGAAATCTTTCCACCATGTCGGAGAAGATGCTCATCATGCATCGTTAGAAAGTAGTTGGAGCATTAAATAGCCCAAAGGGCATGCGACGATAGGCAAATGTTCTAAAAGGGTAGGTGAAAGTGGTCTTCTCTTGGTCCTCTGGAGTAATAGGAATCTGGTTGTAGCCGAAGTAACCATCAAGAAAGCAATAATACTCGTGTCCAACTAACCATTCTAACATCTGGTCAATGAATGGTAAAGGAAAGTGGTCTTTCCTAGTTGCTGCATTAAGCTTCCTGTAATCTATGCAGACTCACCATCTTGTTTGGATGCGAGTGGGAACAAGCTCATTATCATCATTTTGGATCACAGTAATTCTCAATTTCTTGGGAACTACTTGGACAAGACTTACCCATGAGTTATCAGAAATGGGATAGATGATCCCATTATCAAGACACTTCAGTATGTCTTTTCTTACCACTTTCTTCATTACAGGGTTTAACCGCCTTTGTGGATCTCTAGCTGGATGGACTTCCTCTATCAAGTGGATCCGATGCTGTACAATTGTTGGACTAATCCCCTTGATGTTAGCCAAGGTCCATCCTATTGTTTCCCTATTCTCATTAAGGATGGTTAACAACGTCGCTTCTTGATCTTGAGTTAAATTGGCTGTAATGATTACAAGAAGGGTCTGATCTTGCCCTAGAAACACATACTTGAGATGCTCAGGCAAGGGTTTTAAGCTCTAGTGTAGGTGGCTCCTCAATAGATGGCTTGGGAATAGGTCAAAGCTTAGATGAGACAAGCTCTAGAGGATGATTATATCAACTGTTGGTCCTATTTTGGGTTAATTTATTTGCTTCCTCTACCAACAACAATTCTTCTTTGAAAATTTCTTCAAAACTCCAATCAAAATAACCTAAATCAAAATCGATATTCTCCTTTATCAAGTCTTCTTCTTTCGAAAGATTTTCAATCATATTGACCTTGAATGTCTCATTTGGATCATTGGTTGACTGCTCATTTAAATTGAAAATATTAAGTGTGACAGTCAGATCTCCATAATTTAGCCTCATCGACCCATTTCGACAATTGATTAGGGCATTAGTTGTAGCTATGAAAGGTCGTCCTTGGATAACTGGGTTTTGGTCCTTAAGGTTAGTTAGGGATTGGGTTTCCAAGATAATGAAATCTACAGGATATACAAAGTCACCAACCTTAATAAGAACATCTTCGACCATTCCTTTGGGCATCTTAATTGACCTATTAGCTAATGGCAATGTTACCCTAGTTTGCTTCAACTCACCTAGCCCTAGTTGCTCATACACTGAGTATCGCAACAAGTTGACACTAGCTCCTAGATCTAGCAAAGCCTTATCATTTTTTGTGTTGCCTATGGTACATGAAATTGTTGGACTTCCAGGGGACTTCCAATTCATAGGTAACTGGTTCGTTAAAATGGAACTGACATTGGCTACTAGAAAAGCTTTCTTAGGCACACTAGTGGTTCTCTTTCGAGTGCACAAGTCCTTAAGGTATTTGGCGTATGTAAGGACCCATTGGATTGCATCTAAGAGAAGAATGTTTACTTTAACTTGCCTAAACACCTCGAGTATCTTTTCCATTTGAGCAGATTCCTTTTTGTTTTTGAGCCTATTTGGAAATAGGGCAATGGGTTTTTGTATAGGCTCAACAGATGATTCAGAATAAAGCCCAACATGTTTGTTGGGCCTTTCAGAACTTTCACGCTCCTCAGACTGGCCTGAATGGGATGAGACTAGTTTTGTTGAGTCAGAAGGTGAGTCCTTCGAATCCTAATCGCATGGCCAGGCATGACAACATGGCTGTCCACCTATTTTCCAGATCTTAATGAAACAATGGCATTAACTTGGTTGACTTGGTCATCTTGAAGTACATGAACCTACCCTTGATTTTGATTTTGAGTTTGACCTCTAGGATTTGGTACTGGTTGACTAGGAAAGGTTCCTTTCTCTCTTCCTCCTACTAATGTGGCTAGCTGACTCAATTGCATCTCAATTCGAGATATGGCTTGTGTATTAGCAGCTATGTTAATGTTTGTTTAAGAGTTGGCATTGAGAAGGGCCTCCACGCCTTCTTCCAGAGTGCTCAATCTTATCTCATTCTCATTAAATCTTGGAGGTGGGTTGGGTTGAGATCCAGCATTAAAGTGTTGCTGGACAGGTTGATTTGGCCTTAATTGATGTGAGTGTTGTTGTTAGCCTTGGGAGAGAGCAAAATTATTGTTTCCTTGATGTGGTTGTTGATTCCAAGAGAAATTAGGATGATTTCTCCATCCTAGATTATAAATTGGGGCATAGGGGTCATTTCGAGGTGGGACAAAGGCTGCATTTAGTTGTTCAGATCTAAAATTGGGTTGACCACCCATAGAAGGACACTCTTCCATCACATGACCCATCATGTGACAACCTTAAAGGCTCCTGTATCTCTAATTTCATTCCTTATTTGTGAGCTTATTTTGGCACTTAAACACTCCTACATTTTAGTCGCCATCTGTGACAATGGAGAACTGAAAAATTGGGATCAAAGAAAGTAGAAGCCTAAGTGAAAGATCGATATTGTGCAGTAGAAGCCACAGAACAACCAATAGTAGACTCTTCTGAGTAGTATGGATCAAGACCGCCTAGGCCTTGTTTTTTTGATGAACTACCTACGTTCCTTTCTATCAAAACTTGCTTCCAAAGTTTCCTGTCAAAGGTTGGGTATTCATCTATATTATCGTCCTTATATTTTCTTGGTATAAGAAGCTGTACCTATCCTATAAAAATAAACACAATAAGTTACTTAGAGATGATATAAGATAAAAGTTTATATTATTAAAACAACTTTAATTCTAACCTTGATTACTTATAAATACATCTGTGACCATGTCGGTGGAACCCTTGCACGGCTCTCCTCCTACTAGGTGCGTGGAAGCACACGAGGAGACCCGATATGGTCACGGCAAAGATGGTGAATCTGGAGGAAAAGACTTGACCTGGAAATACCAAGGGAAGATAAGAAGGATAAGGAAAGGAGTCACCACCTAGTCTTTTAATGGAAGGACGAGGAAAACCAAAAACACAAGAAAACTGGGAAGCAAACAAGATGTAGAATGTATGTGTGTGCTCCGTGCCTAATGGATAATGCACAAATGAATGCGGGCCAGAGAAAGGTTAAGGATTCTAGTTACACATGGGGAAGGGGTTAGGCACCCCCATGCGCCCGAGAAAACTCGGTCTGTCTAGGTTTCCTTATTGTCAATGGTCTATGGATGTATGCTTGTTTATTCTATATGCCCATGCTAAATATGACTGAAAACATGCCAAATCAAAGTGAAGAAATGAAATAAAGGAAAAGCTAATCCGAGGGTCAAATGTAGGCATGGAGAATGCCGCTTTACTGTACGCCCTTGGGCAATGAGGAAAATCGTGAAAATCGAGAAATTCTTGGAAAGTGTCTCACAAATCAACGAAAAATGGGATAAATCCGAGAAAATCAAAAAGGGAAAATAATCCTCATTCCGGGACAATGTCGGCTTTGTGAAGCCTTTTAATGTACGCCCTTAGGCGATGAAAGCCAAAACAAATCTAAAAGCGAAAACCAGGAGAAATCTGGGAAACGACGATAAAATCAAGCTAGGAACAAGCTAGAAAATTGTGCATAGAGCAAGGAAGGAAAGACAAGAAAACTTGTCCAGAAAGATGTGAAAAAATGTGCAAAATGCATATGTGAGTGTAAATAGTGAGAATTCCAGGGGCCTTTGTGCAAAAAACCCAAATTCTAATTAAAACTGATATTTTGAAGCCCAAATCATCAAAAATACATAGAAAAACACATTCTATGCAATTATGAAGAAATCTGGGGTCAAATGTGTAAATATGTGTAATCCTAGTCAAAATGAAGTTTCCTAGGGGTTAAAATGCAATTCTGCCACTAAAACATGCATTTAATGCAATTCAGTGGAAATTTAGAGTAAAATATGCAAGAAAAATGATTCAAGAAAATTTCAGAAAGTTTCAGGGGCAAAACAGTCATTTTACCCTAGAAAACAGGCATTCAGAGTGAAATCTGTGAAATGCAAGGGTTAAAATGCAAATTGCCCAGCAGACCAAAGCATCCAGAAAAGTTCTAGAAGAAATCAGGGGTTAAAATGTAATTTAACCAGGAAAAACATGCTCCAGAGAAGTTTTCAATAAAATCCAGGGATTTAAATGCAAATAAACCAAAGAAATGTGTATTCTAGAAGGTTTCAGAAGAATACAAGGGCTTAAATGCAATTTTCATAGAAAAAGTACACTTAGAAAGGTTTCAAGAAAGTTCAGGGTCTTTTATGCAAAAAAGTTGAATTAAAATGCATTAAAAGAAATCCTGAGGGCTTTTGTTAAGGTTAAACCTAGAAAACATTATGTTAAATGATTAAAGGGGAAAATGTAATATTTTCAGTGAAAACTTTATTCGAATGATTTATGAAAAATGATGAAGGCGATGATGTGGCTTCTCCGGCGACCCCAGAATACGACTTCTCTGGCAGTCTTTGTGTGGAGACTATCTGGAGGCGATGATGTGGCGCGCCAGGGAGCGGAGGAGCAAGAGGAAAACCAGGGGAGGAAGAGTGGACCTACTAGGGCCAAGACTGTGCCCTGAACCACCCTCCACACCTATATCACCAGAAAACGGCGACAGCGAGGTCCAGGGAGCAATTCCATCCAGAGGAGACCTTTGAATTGATCGGAATTGATCCAGAAAGATGGAGAGGACCCTTGGAAACTACATCCGAAACTAAAAGAGGTTGGAGGAGGGCGTACCTGGCCTGACAACGCGAGGCTACTCCACAGCTCGCCAGAGTGTCTGAATTCTCCACCTCTCCTCTCCGCGAGCTCCTCTTTCTCTCTGGAATTCTCTTGAACTCTCAATTCTCTATATCTCTCGTGGAAAAAAGTCCTCTAGCTTCTGTCTCTGATGCTCCTTTTATAGGTGGCAAAATCTGGCGACCCACTGTAATAGACCGCCACCCATGTAACAAACAACCTAACCAGCTACTAACCATCCCAACCAAACTCACAAAAACCTAACAGACTAATGCCTTGCTGTCCCCCACGCCATCTTTGTCCCCCTGCAAGCCGACAAAGATCGACGGCGATCCAAGCTTCAATGGCGGCACATCGAGTGGCTCCGGCTACTCTGGCTCGTGGTGGCTTGTGCTGGAGGAACGTGGCCTAGTGGCTGGTGAGTCCAGTTGGAGAAATCGGCTGCTGGAATGGCTCAGTGGCTGATTTTGTGAGAAAAATGGGTGTTGGGTTGAGGAGTTGTGATTTTGGTGAAAAAATGAGTGAGTGAAGAAAAAAAATTGAAAATAAAGAGGAGAAGATGGGGTGTTGGGTTGGAAGAGAAATAGAAGAAAGTGGGTTGAGTTGTTGTGGGCCTTTGTGGGCCTAAATGGGCTTGATGGCCAAAGTGGGCTAAATTGGGCCCAAGTGGGCCTCAAGTGGGTCTAAACGGGCCTTGAATGAGTTAAATGGGCCTTCATGGGCTTTATGGGCCTAAGTAGGCTTTGTGGGCCTCCTTGGGCCTAAAGGGCTTCAATTGGGTTTAATGGGTCTATTTGTGGTTAACAGCCCAGCCACCACACCTCCATCCTGCAAAATTGGAAAATTGGGGTGTCTATAGATGCCCCTCCCTGAGCGAGGTCGGAGGATGAGTAGAACAGAGACTGATGCTCAGGGTTGACAAAGACATCCCACCTGAAGCCATAAGCAAGAGTTAGCCACCGGCAACTAGCCACTAGTCAGTGAATGCACCAGAGGTCTCGTCGCCATAGCCGAAGCCAAATAGAGAAACAAAACAAAAGACTAAGTACTGACAAGCTGATGACTAATCAACTCCTAAGAGACATGACTGGTTATCACATTTGTCGAGAAAAACGCCGGACAAGACTCGCAGTGCTTGCCGACCGGGAAGTGACTGGTCACGGAAGTCATCCGGGTAATTCGGGCTACCAGCCCACAGGGAGGTAAATCAAAGGTGAAAAGGAGGACACCAGGATTCATCCTAATAGAACGAACCGTGCATGGGAAAATTTAAATGTAAAAGGAACACCAGGATCCGTTCGATTGGAACGAACCGCGGATGGGAAAATCTTAAATGTAAAAGGAACACCAAGATCCGTCCCATTGGAACGAACTGTGGATGGGAAAAACTCAAATGTAAAAGGAACACCAGGATCTGTCCCATGGGAATGAACCGTGGATAGGAAAATTAAAATGTAAAAGGAACACTAGGATCCGTCCCATTGGAACGAACAGCAGATAGGAAAATCTCACATGTAAAAGGAACACTAGGATCCGTCCCATTGGAACGAACCGTGGATAGGAAAATCTCAAATGTAAAGGAACACCACGATCCGTCCCATTGGAACGAACCGTGGATAGGAAAATCTCAAATGTAAAGGAACACCAAGATCCGTCCCATTGGAACGAACCGTGGATAGGAAAATTCAAATGTAAAAGGAACACTAGGATCTGTCCCATTGGAACAAACCGTGGAAGGAAAAATCTCAAATGTAAAAGGAACACTAGGATTCGTCCCATGGGAACGAACCGTGGATAGGAAAATTCAAATGTAAAAGGAACACCAAGATCCGTCCCATTGGAACGAACCGCGGATAGGAAAATCTCACATGTAAAAGGAACACTAGGATCTGTTCCATTGGAACAAACCGTGGATAGGAAAATCTCAAATGTAAAGGAACACCAAGATTCATCCCATTGGAACGAACCGTGGATAGGAAAATCTCAAATGTGAAAAGGGCCACCAAGATCTATCCCATTAGAACGAACCGTGGATGGGAAAATCAAATGTGAAAAGGGCACCACCTTTTCTGGCATAGAGACTATGAAGACTTCATCCGTCCAGATCAGGTCAATAAAACGAGTTACTCGACTATTATCCGGGTGGTCCCCAGTGCCAAGTCGACAGGCAGAAGAAAGTAAAGCCCTACATCAGTCATGCGCGTGCTGTCAAGGTGGTGATTTCCATTCTACATCAACCATGATCAATCAATCAGACTAGCCAGAAATCTTCTGCTGAATTTTATTATCAAAGTCAATGGAATGTTTACATGTACTTCAGCTTGCAAAGAACCAATAACATGATGTGAATGTTAAGAATCTTCATCATCTCTAGATCTCTTGGAGCCCGAGGTTTTGGCAAAGAGCGTCTGACTCGAGGCGACGCTGCAGATTGGCCAGGTCTCTTCAACTTCGGCTTCATAATCTGCTGTGCAACTCTTCCCCTCTATGACTGCAAGATCTTTTGATCGTATGGAGCCACTGAGCAGACGAGATAGCTCCTTCGTCATAGCGTAAGAGCTCAGGGGATTTTCTTGGAATTGTGTTGGCATCTACCCCTGAACAAGAGAATCTTGCTGGTAATCGAACTGCCACATCACACGGATTGGGTGATATTCCACCCCACTAGTCAACCCTGGCAGGACGATAAGCCGCATGTTGGTTATGTTGAAAAATGCCTCAAAGTTGTAAGAATTCGAAGGAATAATGCACCAAATGACCTTCTGCTCTGTCAAATTTTCTAATCGCTCATACTCCTTCTGAACTGAGGTGAGCGTGCACACATGGGCACTTTGATAGTAGGATTCAAAGGTTGATCGCCGTGGACGTAAGACTGCTACACCTAGATGTGCAGCCATCCATACCTGTATAAAAGCTCCACAGCCATAAAAATGCCGACAGCGCCGCAGTGATCGGTCTAGCGCTTGATAAGTTTCTGCCAAGATGACCGGAGCCAGATCTATTTGCCGGGTGGCAACTGCAAAAGCAATCTCAGTGACTTCAATACCCACAACCATCTGACCATGGCTGAAGATTAGCTCTCCCAGGAAGCAGACAACAAAGCCTTTCAACCATAGCTCGTCACCTAGGGAGGCGTGCATTCTGGCCACTTTGTCAATGTAAGCTAACTTCAGCATAGGAGAAAGTCCGTCTGTACAAATGAGTTGACGACCACAATCACTAGTTGATAGGCCAGTTAGCTCGCTCAATACTGAGGAATACCCGTCACGCCACATGAACACGGTGGGTCCTAGGCATCTCTGTAGGCAACAAATTCTGTGGATCTCCTCCAGGGTTGGGGTCAGTTTGATTCTCCCAAAACGGAATACATGATGATTTGGCTTCCAGAAACAGGTAGCTGCACACAAAAAGTAACGAGAAACCTCCAACTTTGCGATATCAAGAAGCTTTGTAGAGATTCCCCAAATCCGTAGCTTGTCACAATCACTTTCAGTTAACTGTTTGATCCAAGCCTGGAGAACATCTGAGCACTGTGTGAGCACAACCATTGTGGAGTAACCCATGATCTGTAAGGCACCTCAGCCTTCTTGGCTCGAGACTCCTCAGAAGGGGTAAATGATCTCCTGTAGGACATGTTCAAAACATTATTCTTTAGAAACAGATTTCCACTTTGCTTCGTTCAACAGCACTTAGCAGAATCAAAGCAGACAGATAAAAGCTGAAATAGAATTGTCAGGATTAGAGAAATTGGCCCAGAACTGAAGACTGTAGCTAACCGAATAGGGAGTTGCTGAACAAACTAAATCTTGTGCACAGCCTTGAGGGAAGGTCCTGGTTACCCAACTTGTTTTAACCAAGTACCCGAGTAATGAGATATGACCAGAAAATCTAGGGAATTGGAACTATTGGATGACTGTGCCTCCCGACCGACCACTGGGGATCTTCGACCTGAAGAGCAGCTGACATGCCCCTGGTCGGGTGTTGGCTCAAAGCATCTAACCATAGGACAGCTGACATGCCCCTAGTCAACATGGATGACTCTTAACCAATCAAAGCAGCTTACATGCCCCTAGTCGAGTACTAGCTCAGTGTGTCTAACTATAGGGCAACTGACATGCCCCTGGTTTGACATAAAAGGCCCTAAACCAACGAGAGCAGCTTACATGCCCCTGGTTTAGGCGATGTCCTTTGGATTCTCTCGAATTGAAAGTCGCTGTCACATTCAAAACAAGAGAGCCAAGTAACACTCTGCAACGTTTATTAGGATGATGTTTACAGGAAGAAATGTATGCATGCTAAATGATTTGTTGGATCTTATTGGTGCCCTCAGCATTGGGATGCCTATTGCCAAGTACAAAGGAATGGCAACTCCAGACCTCACGAGACTCTATCCAAGCCCCTAGTTGTTGGGTGGCTCTCTGGAAAAGGGTCACTATGTTTTAGGCTCCATTCCAAACCCCACTGGACCATACCCCTGCTTTTTTATTTTACTTATTCTTTATTCTTTCTCCCTCATAGGCGTGTGGGTTCACCCTATCCCTGGCATGGAGGTAATCGGTACCTGGTCTATGGTGGGGAGCTGCTGCTTGTTTAAAGGATTGGCTAGGCCCTTTTGGAACATGTCTCCCAATTACTCACTCTGACTCCTCTCCAAGATAAACTTGAGGGACAGAGCTACCCGCCATGCCTCTCTCTTTAGGGCCAACTTCTATCTGCAACTTCTATCTTCTTATTCTTTTATGCCCTTTTTCAGATATATTTTTGTTTTATTTCTCACGATCTCACTCTCGCCCCTATCATTTTGTCTCCCTCTAGAAGGTGCAGGGTCCATGAGAAGTTTGGATACTTCGCCCAATTCACAATGAAAGGTGGCTCCCTCACTCTCTAGGTTCCTGAATAGTATCTACCTGAGGAGGTGATACACATTCCCCACATTGGCAAGCTTATTCCGCCTCTCATCATTGGGCTAAGATCCATGCATGTGTTGATGCAAGCAAACTACGCCCTATAGATGCATATTCTGCATGAGAATTAGTGTGTTGTGATGTAGAGCTACATTGATGTAGGAAGAGCTTGGATTTATGCATGCATGGAGGAAAGTGTTGGTGTCGCAAAGTGAGGACACACTGTTTATGATCACTGATAGTACTTTTTCAAGTAGCATGAATTAACTGGCTCTGACTGTTCGATGTAGTCCATGTCCTCAAGGATTACAGCCCCTCCGGAATAGACCTACTTGACCACAAATGGTCCGCTCCAATTAGGCCTAAACTTGCCACGACTATCAGGGAGATGTATTGCTCGCAAGACTAGGTCCCCTGGCAAAAAGCTTCTTGGTCGGACCTTTTTTTGATAGGCTTTGGCCATGCGCTTTTGATAGCATTGTGCATGATGTGTGGCTTGCAGTCAATGCTCGTCTATCAAGTTCAGTTGAGCGAGGCGGTCCTCAATCCACTCTGCCTCTTCCAGCTCTGCTTCTTTCAGTACTCTAAGCGATGGTATCTCTACTTCTATTGGTAGGACTACTTCCATACCATATACCAGAGAATATGGAGTCGCTCCTGTTGAGGTCCGGACTGATGTTCTATAAGCCCACAGAGCGTATGGGAGCTTGTCATGCCTGTCCTTATGTGTTTCCACCATCTTTTTAAGAATCTTGGTTAAATTCTTATTGGCGGATTCCACTGCGCTGTTCGTCTAAGGGCGGTACGGGGAAGACTTGTGACATCGGATATGAAACTCCTATAGGAAGTCCTCAACCTTTTTGGCTGTGAAATTTGTCCCATTATCAGAAATAATGGAATGTGGGACCCCGTACTGGATGATAATGTTGTTTTTGATGAACTTCTCTATCACAGCGGTGGTAACTATCTTGTAGGAGGCTGCCTCCACCCATTTTGTAAAATAATCAATGGCTACTAAGATGTACTGATGTCCATTGGAGGCTGCCGAGTGAATGGCTCCGATGACGTCTATTCCTCATGTAGAGAAAGGCCAAGGTGATGACATGCCGTGGAGGTGCATGAATAAAGTTGCCATGGACTTGACAGTTATGACATCTTCGCACAAACTGGCAGCAGTCTGTCTCCATGGTGGTCCAATTTTTTTTCAACAAACAAAAAAGACACAAAGACTCTCTTTTTTTGTTTCATTTTCCAATTTTTTTTATTTTTATGAAAAGTCACCTAATAACTAAAAAATATGAAAAAGACACAGAGAAGACTCCCTCCACACCTAAACCATGTAATACTTTTTTTGGCAGGTGGTCCCCGCCCTGCACCTGACGTAGAGTTTTCTCCAAGTCATTCATCCTGGCAAAAAGTGCATTGGGAGTTGCTACTGACATTGAGTGTGCAGCCGAGGCAGGTTCCACGTACGCTGTGTCTATAGCACCCGTGTGCTCCTCCAGATCTATCATCTCGCCACCTGGTGCTGTGGCGTGATGACCAGTGTGTTAGAAATATCTTTGGTTATTTTGATGATAACACACAAATGTAATTAATTGTTGTAAACTTATACTTAGAAAAAGGATTAAAGATATTAAGGACAAAAATCATATATTCTTTAAGATTCTCAGTTCATATCAAAAACAGCATACCGAAGAAATTTCGTCATACTGTTCAGACAAAAACGGCATACCGTAAAAGAAACGGCATACCGAATCAGGGAAAAACGGAACGTGAGTCAGAAGAAACGGTACACTCATCGACATTCCGACTCCATGAAGAGGAAAAGCAAATCGGCATATCGAAGAAAAAACGGCATATCGAATCAGAAGAAAACGGAACATGCGTCGGATTTCCGAAGAGCTGAAGAATCAAAGGAAAATGCAGAAACGGCATACCGAAGGAAAACGGCATACCGTTTCAGGAGAAATCGGTATACCGAAATAAAAACGGCAAACCGAATTGACCGTAAAATGCAGACTGAAGGACAAAACAACACATCGAAAGACAAAACGGCATACCGCAGGACTAGCCTTTGTGACTGTTATTGTGGTCATTAGACACAATTGATGAAGGTCATGTGGCTATAAATACAACTCATTTATACCTCCTTGAGACACACATTGAATACTTGTAATTCATCATTTCATTTAGTCAATTTACTCTCCTCACAAGCATTCTGTAAGCAAAGTGTTGTAATCAAGCCTTGTGAGAAAAGATCTCTATTGTAAAGCTTCAAAGAAAGGGCTCTAGCTTCTCAGGGTGTAGAGAAGTGGAAAGGGCAAGAAAGGAGTTGGTGGAATTACCAACAAGTAAGTTCTCCTTCATTTAAGAATAAGGGAAAAATCTCAAGAGGGTCTTGAGGAGTGGACTAGGCGGGGTTGCCGAACCACTATAAATCAATTGTGTTTATCAATTACTCTCATCCCCTTCTTATGCTTAAAATTCTTGTTGTGCATGATAAGTAGAATTTTGTAAATCAAATTACTTATCTTTTCTGATTATTGTTAAAATTGATTATAGAGATATTAAAAATTAAAATTCTCTATTCACCCCCCCTCTAGAGAAGCCTTTCGATCCTACAATTGGTATCAGAGCGGGTTTCTAGGAATTAGATTAAAAATCTACTAGAATACATAGCTACTTCATCTTTTAACAATAATGTTATGGAGGGACAAAGTATCAACCGACCACCCTTCTTTGATGGTGTAAGCTATAGCTATTGGAAATGTAGAATGATAATATATCTAAAATCTATAAGTTTTGAATTATGGGATGTTGTAAT
>JAMKQA010003831.1:0-13352 GCA_024699735.1 Posidonia australis
GGAAAGGGATAGATGGTTGGTCCTAGGCTATAAGGAACCAACGACTCGGATCACCTCCAGATCAGAGGAGTCTCGAGGAAAGGATAGATGGTTGGTCCAAGGCTATAAGGAACCAACGACTCGGATCACCTCCGGATCGGAGGAGTATCGAGAAAAAGATAGATGGTTGGTCCTAGGGTATAAGGAACCAACATTTGGGATCACCTACGGATCAGAGGAGTCTTGAGAAAATGATAGATGGTTGGTCCTAGGCTATAAGTAACCAACGACTCGGATCATCTCCGGATCAGAGGAATCTCAAGGAAAGGATTGATGGTTGGTCCTAGGCTATAAGGAACCAATGACTCGGATCACCTCAAGATCAGAGGAGTCTCAAGGAAAGGATTGATGGTTGGTCCTAGGCTATATGGAACCAACGACCCGCATTACCTCTGGATCAGAGGAGTCTCGAGAAAAGGATGGATGGTTGGTCCTAGGCAATAGGTAACCAACGACTCGGATCACCTTTGGATCAGAGGACTCTCAAGAAAAGGATAGATGGTGGGTCTTAGGCTATAATGAACCAACGACTCGGATCACCTCCTGGTCAAAGGAGTCTCGAGCAAAGGATGGATGGTTGGTCCTAGGATATAAGGAACCAACGACTCGGATCACCTCCGTATTAGCGGAGTCTCGAGGAATGGGATAAAAGGTTGGTCCTAGGCTATAAAGAACCAACGACTCAGATCACCTACGGATCAGAGGAGAATTGAGAAAAGGATAGATGGTTGGTCCTAGGTTATATCGAACCAACGACTTGGATAAACACCAGATCAGAGGAGTCTCGAGAAAAGGATTGATGGTTGGTCCTAGTCTATAAGGCACCAACAACTCGGATCACATCCGGATCAGAGGAGTCTTGAGAAAATGATAGATGGTTGATCCAAGGCTATAAGGAACCAACGACTCGGATCATCTCCGGATCAGAGGAGTTTCGAGGAAAGGATTCATGGTTGGTCCTGGGCTATAAGGAACCAATGACTCAGATCACCTCTAGATCAGAGGAGTCTCAAGAAAAGGATTGATGGTTGGTCCTAGCCTATAAGGAACCAACGACCCGCATCACCTCCAGATCAGAGGAGTCTCGAGAAAAGGATGGATGGTTGGTCCTAGGCTATATGGAACCAACGACTCGGATCACCTTCGGATTAGAGGAGTCTCAAGAAAAGGATAGATGGTTGGTCCTAGGCTATAAAGAGCCAACGACTCGGATCACCTCCAGATCAGTGGAGTCTCGAGGAAAGGGATAGATGGTTGGTCCTAGGCTATAAGTAACCAACGACTCGGATTGCGTCCGGATCAAAGGAGTCTCGAGAAAAGGATAGATGGTTGGTCCTAGGCTCTAAGGAACCAACAACTTGGATCACCTCCAGATCTGTGGAGTCTCGAGGAAAGGATAGATGGTTGGTCCTAGTCTATATGGAACCAACGACTCGGATCACCTTCGGATCAGATTGAGTCTCGAGAGAAGGATAGTTGGTTGGTCCTAGTCTATAGGGAACCAACGACTCGGATCACCTCCGGATGAGAGGAGTCTTGAGAAAATGATAGATGGTTGATCCAAGGCTATAACGAACCAACGACTCGGATCGTCTCCGGATCAGAGGAGTCTCGAGGAAAGGATTGATGGTTGGTCCTGGGCTATAAGGAACCAATGACTCAGATCACCTCTAGATCAGAGGAGTCTCAAGAAAAGGATTGATGGTTGGTCCTAGCCTATAAGGAACCAACGACCCGCATCACCTCCGGATCAGAGGAGTCTCGAGAAAAGGATGGATGGTTGGTCCTAGGCTATATGGAACCAACGACTCGGATCACCTTCGGATTAGAGGAGTCTCGAGGAAAGGGATAGATGGTTGGTCCTAGGCTATAAGTAACCAACGACTCGGATCGCCTCCGGATCAAAGGAGTCTCGAGAAAAAGGATTGAAGGTTGGTCCTAGGCTCTAAGGAACCAACAACTTGGATCACCTCCAGATCTGTGGAGTCTCGAGGAAAGGATAGATGGTTGGTCCTAGGCTACAGGGAAACAACGACTCGGATCACCTTTTTATCAGAGGAGTCTCGAGAGAAGGATAGTTGGTTGGTCCTAGGCTATATGGAACCAACGACTCCGATCAACTCCTGATCAGAGGAGTCTCGAGGAGAGGATAGATGCTTGGTCCTAGGCTATAAGGAACCAACGACTCGGATCACCTCCGGATCCGCGGAATCTCGAGAAAAGTATAGATGGTTAGTCCTAGGCCATAAGGAACCAACGACTCGGATCACCTCCGGATCAGAGGAGTCTCGAGAAAAGGATAGATTGTTGGTCCAAGACTACGTGGAACCAACGACTCGGATCACCATTAGATCAAAGGAGTCTCAAGAGAAAGGATAGATGGTTGGTCCTAGGCAATAAGGGACCAACGACTCGGATCACCTCCAGATTAGAGGAGTCTCGAGGAATGGGATAAAAGATTGGTCCAAGGCAATAAGGAACCAACGACTCGGATCACATCCGTATCAGAGGAATCTCGAGAAAAGGATGGAAGTTTGGTCCCAGGCTATTAGGAACCAACGACTTGGATCACCTCCCGATCAGAGGAATCTAGAGGAAAGGATTGATGGTTGGTCCTAGTCTATATGGAACCAACGACTCGGATCACCTCCAGAACAGAGGAGTCTCGAGGAAAGGATAGATGGTTTGTCCTAGGCTATAAGGAACCAACGACTCGGATCACCTCCGGATCGGAGGAGTATCGAGGAAAGGATAGATGGTTGGTCCTAGGCCATTAGGAACCAACGACTCGAATAACCTCCTGATCAGAGGAGTCATGAGGAAAGGGACAGATGGTCGGTCCGAGGAATAAGGAACCAACGACTTGGATCACCTCCGGGTCGGAGGAGTCTCGAGAAAAGGATGGATGGTTGGTCCGAGGCTATATGGAACCAACGACTCAGATCACCTCCGGATCAGAGGAATCTCGAGAAAAGGATGGATGGTTGGTCCCAGGCTATAAGAAACCAATGACTCGGATCACCTCCCGATCAGAGGAATCTCGAGGAAAGGATAGATGGTAGGTCCTAGGCTTTAAGGAACCAACGACTCGGATCACCTCTGGATCAGAGGAATCTCGAGAAAAGGATGGATGGCTGGTTCAAGGCAATATGGAACCAACGACTCGAATCACCACCGGATCAGAGGAGTCTCGAGGAAATGATAGATGGTGGGTCCTAGGCAATAAGGAACCAATGACTCGGCTATCCTCCAGATCAGAGGATTCTCACGAAAAGGATAGATGGTTGGTCCTAGGCTATAAGGAACCAACGACTCAGATCACCTCCGGATCAAAGGAATCTAGAGAAAAGGATAGGTGGTTGGTCTTGGGCTATAAGGAACCAACAACTCGAATCACATCCGTATCTGAGGAATCTCGAGAAAAGGATGGATGGTTAGTCCTAGGATATAATGAACCAACGACTCGGGTCACCTCCAGATCCGTGGAGTCTCGAGGAAAGGATAGATGGTTGGTCCTAGGCTATAAGGAACCAACGACTCGGATCACCGCCGGATCGGAGGTGTTTCGAGGAAAGGATAGGTGGTTGGTCCTTGGCCATTAGGAACTAACGACTCGAATCACCGTGGGATCAGAGGAGCCACGAGAAAAGGATAGATGGTTGGTCCTAGGCTATATGGAACCAACGACTCAGATTACCTCTGGATCGGAGGAGTCTCGATAAAAGGATGGATGATTGGTCCGAGGCTATATGGAACCAATGACTCGGATCACCTCCGGATCAGAGGATTCTCGAGAAAAGGATGGATGGTTCGTCCTAGGCCATACGGAACCAACGACTCGGATCACCTCCGAATCAGAGGAGTCTCAAAAAACGGATGGATGGTTGGTCCTAGGCTATATGTGACCAAAGACTCGGATCACCACTAGATCAGAAGAGTCTCGAGGAAGGGATAGATGATTGGTCCTAGGCTATAAGGAACCAACGACTCGGATCACCTCCGGATCAGAGGAGTCTCGAGAAAAGGATGGATGGTTTGTCCCTAGCTATACGGAACCAACGATTCGTTTCGCCAACGGATCAGAGGATTCTCGAGGAAAGGATAGATGGTTGGTCCTAGGCTATAAGGAACCAACAACTCGGATCACCTCCGGATCGAAGGAGTCTCGAGGAAAGGACAGATGGTTGGTCCTAAGCTATAAGGAACCAACGACTCGGATGAACTCCGGATCAGAGGAGTCTCGTGAAAGGGATGGATGATTGGTGCTTGGATATGAGGAAACAACGACTTAGATCGACTCCAGATCAGTGGAGTCTCGCAGAAAGTGTAGATAGTTGGTCCTAGGCTCTAAGGAACCAACGACTCGGATGAACTCTGGATTAGAGGAGTCTCGAGAAAAGGATGGATGTTTTGTGCTAGGCTATAAGGAAACAACGACTCAGATCGACACCAGATCAGAGGAGTCTCGAGGAAAGTGTAGATGGTTGGTCCTAGGCTATTAGGAACCAAGGACTCGGATCACCTCCAGATCAGAGGAGTCTCGAGGAAAGGATGGTTGGTTGGTCCTAGGCAATACGGAACCAACGACTCGAATCACCTCCAGATCAGAGGAGTCTCGAGAAAAGGATAGATGGTTGGACCTAGGCTACATGGAACCAATGACTCGGATCACCTCCAGATCGGAGGAGTCTCGAGGAAAGGATAGATGGTTGGTCCTAGGCTATAAGGAACCAATGTCTCAGATCACCTCCAGATCAGAAGAGACTCGAGAACAGGATGGATGTTTAGTGCTAGGATATAAGGAAACAATGACTCATATCGACTCCGGATCAGAGGAGTCTCGAGGAAAGTGTAGATGGATGGACCTAGGCTATAAGGAAACAAGGACTCGGATCACCTCCAGATCAAAGGAGTCTCGAGAAAAGGATAGACGATTGGTATTAGGCTATATGGAACCAACGACTCGGATCACCTCCAAATTAAAGGAGTCTCGAGGAATGGATAGATGTTTAGTCCTAGGCTATAAGGAACCAACGACTCGGATCACCTCCGGATCAGAGGAGTCTCGAGGAAAGGATGGTTGGTTGGTCCTAGGCTATAAGGAACCAACGACTCGAATCACCTACGGATCAGAGGAGTCTTGAGAAAAGGATAGATGGTTGGACCTAGGCAATAAGGAACCAACGACTCGGATCACCGCGGGATCAGAGGAGTCTCGAGAAAAGGATAGATGGTTGGTCCTAGGTTATATGGAACCAATGACTCGGATTACCTCTGGATCGGAGGAGTCTCGAGAAAAGGATGGATGGTTGGTCCGAGGCTATAAGGAACCAACGACTCAGATCACCTCCGGATCAGAGGATTCTCGAGAAAAGGATGGATGGTTCGTCCTAGGCTATACGGAACCAACGACTCAGATCACCTTCGGATCAGAGGAGTCTCGCAAAATGGATGGATGGTTGGTCCTAGGCTATAAGTAACCAACGACTCGGATCACCTCCGGATTAGAAGAGTCTCGAGGAAGGGACAGATGATTGGTCCTAGGCTATAAGGAACCAATGACTCGGATCACCTCCGGATCAGAGGAGTCTCAAGAAAAGAATGGATGGTTTGTCCCTAGCTATACGGAACCAACGACTTGGATCGCCACCAGATCAGAGGATTCTCGGGGAAAGGATAGATGGTTGGTCCTAGGCTATAAGGAACCAACAACTCGGATCACCTCCGGATCGGAGGAGTCTCGAGGAAAGGACAGATGGTTTGTCCTAGGCTATAAGGAACCAACGACTCGGATGAACTCCGGATCGGAGGAGTCTCGAGAAAAGGATGGATGTTTGGTGCAAGGATATAGGGAAACAACGACTCAGATCGACTCCGGATCAGAGGAGCTCGAGGAAAGGATGGTTGGTTGGTACTAGGCCATAAGGAACCAATGACTCGGATCACCTCCAGATTAGAAAAGTCAAGAGAAAAGGATGGATTATTGGTCCTAGGCTATAGGGAATGAACAACTCGGATCACCTCCGGATCATAGGAATCTCGAGAAAAGGATAGATGGTTGGTCTTAGGCTATAAGGAACCAACGACTCGAATGACCTCCAGATCAGAGGAATCTCGAGGAAAGGATAGATGGTGGGTCCTAAACTATAAGGAACCAATGACTCGGGTCACCTCCAGATCATGGGAATCTCGCGGAAAGGATAGATGGTTGATCCTAGGCAACAAGGAACCAACGACTCAGATCACCTCCGGATCAATGGAATCTCGAGAAAAGAATGGATGGTTGGTCCTAGGCTATAAGGAACCAATGACTCGGATCACCACCAGAACAGAGGAGTCTCGAGGAAAGGATTGATGGTAGGTCCTAGGCAATAAGGAACCAACGACTCGGATCACCTCCGGATCAGAGGAGTCTCGAGAAAAGGGTAGATGGTTAGTCCTAGGCTATAAGGAACCAACGACTCGGATCGCCTCCGGATCAGAGGAGTTTCGAGCAAAGGATGGATGGTTGGTCCTAGGCTATGAAGAACCAACGACTCGGATCAACTCCGGATCAAAGAAATCTCGAGGAAAGGGATAGATGGTTAGTCCTAGGCTATAACGAACCATCGACTCGGAACACCTTCGGGTCAAAGGAGTCTCGAGCAAAGGATAGATGGTTGGTCCCAGGCTATAAGGATGCAACGACTCGGATCAACTCCGGATCGGAGGAGTCTCGAGAAAAGGATGAATGGTTGGTCCTAGGCTATATGGAACCAATGACTCGGATCACCTCCTGATCAGAGGAGTCTCGAGAAAAGGCTCGATGGTTGGTCCTACGCTATAAGGAACCAACGACTCGAATAACCTCCGGATCAGAGGAGTCTCGAAAAAAGGATGGATGGTTGGTCCTAGGCTCTAAGGAACCAACGACTTGGATGAACTCTGGATTAGAGGAGTCTCGAGAAAAGGATGGATGTTTTGTGCTAGACTATAAGGAAACAACGACTCAGATCGACACCAGATCAGAGGAGTCTCGAGTAAAGTGTAGATGGTTGGTCCTAGGCTATCAGGAACCAAGGACTCGGATCACCTCCGGATCAGAGGAGTCTCGAGGAAAGGATGGTTGGTTGGTCCTAGGCTATAAGGAACCAACGACTCGAATCACCTCCGGATCAGAGGAGTCTCGAGAAAAGGATAGATGGTTGGACCTAGGCTACATGGAACCAATGACTCGGATCACCTCCGGATCGGAGGAGTCTCGAGGAAAGGATAGATGGTTGGTCCTAGGCTATAAGAAACCAATGACTCAGATCACCTCCAGATCTGAAGAGACTCGAGAACAAGATGGATGTTTGGTGCTAGGATATCAGGAAACAACGACTCATATCGACTCCGGATCAGAGGAGTCTCGAGGAAAGTGTAGGTGGTTGGACCTAGGCTATAAGGAAACACGGACTCGGATAACCTCCAGATCAAAGGAGCCTCGAGAAAAGGATAGACGATTGGTATTAGGCTATATGGAACCAATGACTCGGATCACCTCCAAATTCAAGGAGTCTCGAGGAATGGATAGATGTTTGGTCCTAGGCTATAAGGAACCAACGTCTCGGATCACCTCCGGATCAGAGGAGTCTCGAGGAAAGTATGGTTGGTTGGTCTTAGGCTATAAGGAACCAACGACTCGAATCACCTCCGGATCAGAGGAGTCTCGAGAAAAGGATAGATGGTTGGACCTAGGCTATAAGGAACCAACGACTCGGATCACCGCGGGATCAGAGGAGTCTCGAGAAAAGGATAGATGGTTGGTCCTAGGCTATATGGAACCAACGACTCGGATTACCTCTGAATCAGAGGAGTCTCGAGAAAAGGATGGATGGTTGGTCCGAGGCTATAAGGAACCAACGACTCAGATCACCTCCGGATCAGAGGATTCTCGAGAAAAGGATGGATGGTTCGTCCTAGGCTATACGGAACCAACGAGTCGGATCACCTCCGGATCAGAGGAGTCTCGAAAAACGGATGGATGGTTGGTCCTAGGCTATAAGTAACCAACGACTCGGATCACCTCCAAATTAGAAGAGTCTCGAGGAAGGGACAGATGATTGGTCCTAGGCTATAAGGAACCAACGACTCGGATCACCTCCAGATCAGAGGAGTCTCAAGAAAAGAATGGATGGTTTGTCCCTAGCTATACGGAACCAACGACTTGGATCGCCACCGGATCAGAGGATTCTCGGGGAAAGGATAGATGGTTGGTCCTAGGCTATAAGGAACCAACAACTCGGATCACCTCCAGATCGGAGGAGTCTCGAGGAAAGGACAGATGGTTGGTCCTAGGCTATAAGGAACCAACGACTCGGATGAACTCCGGATCAGTGGAGTCTCGAGAAAAGGATGGATGTTTGGTGCTAGGATATAGGGAAACAACGACTCAGATCGACTCTGGATCAGAGGAGTCTCGAGGAAAGGATGGTTGGTTGGTACTAGGCTATAAGGAACCAATGACTCGGATCACCTCCATATTAGAAAAGTCAAGAGAGAAGGATGGATTATTGGTCCTAGGCTATAGGGAATGAACAACTCGGATCACCGCCGGATCATAGGAATCTCGAGAAAAGGATGGATGGTTGGTCCTAGGCTATAAGGAACCAACGACTCGGATGACCTCCAGATCAGAGGAATCTCTAGGAAAGGAAAGATAGTTGGTCCTAGACTATATGGAACCAACGACTCGGATCACCTCCGGATATGTGGGATGTCGAGAATAGGATGGATGGCTGGTCCTAGGCTACATGTAACCAATGACTCGGATCACCTCCGGATCAGAGGAGTCTTGAGGAAAGGATAGATGGTGGGTCCTAAACTATAAGGAACCAATGACTCGGATCACCTCCAGATCATGGGAATCTCGCGGAAAGGATAGATGGTTGATCCTAGGCAACAAGGAACCAACGACTCAGATCACCTCCGGATCAGTGGAATCTCGAGAAAAGAATGGATGGTTGGCCCAAGGCTATAAGGAACCACTGATTCGGATCACCTCCAGAACAGAGGAGTCTCGAGGAAAGGATTAATGGTAGGTCCTAGGCAATAAGGAACCAACGACTCGGATCGCCTCCGGATCAGAGGAGTTTCGAGCAAAGGATGGATGGTTGGTC
This sequence comes from Posidonia australis, assembly GCA_024699735.1. Classification (NCBI taxonomy): domain Eukaryota; kingdom Viridiplantae; phylum Streptophyta; class Magnoliopsida; order Alismatales; family Posidoniaceae; genus Posidonia; species Posidonia australis. Next base: position 9,180 of record JAMKQA010003831.1, read on the forward strand.
CTAGGCTATGAAAAACCAATGACTCGGATCAACTCCGGATCAGAGGAATCTCGAGGAAAGGGATAGATGGTTAGTCCTAGGCTATAATGAACCATCGACTTGGAACACCTTCGGGTCAAAGGAGTCTCGAGCAAAGGATAGATGGTTGGTCCCAGGTTATAAGGATGCAACGACTCGGATCACCTCCTGATCGGAGGAGTATCGAGAAAAGGATGGATGGTTGCTCCTAGGCTATATGGAACCAATGACTCGGATCACCTCCTGATCAGAGGAGTCTCGAGAAAAGGCTCGATGGTTGGTCCTACGCTATAAGGAACCAACGACTCGGATAACCTCCGGATCAGAGGAGTCTCGAAAAAAGGATGGATGGTTGGTCCTAGGCTCAAAGGAACCAACGACTCGGATGAATTCTGGATTAGAGGAGTCTCGAGAAAAGGATGGATGTTTTGTGCTAGGCTATAAGGAAACAACGACTCAGATCGACACCAGATCAGAGGAGTCTCGAGGAAAGTGTAGATGGTTGGTCCTAGGCTATCAGGAACCAAGGACTCAGATCACTTCCCGATCAAAGGAGTCTCGAGAACAGGATAGATGGTTGGTCCTAGGCTATAAGGAACCAACGACTCAGATCACCTCCAGATTAAAGGAGTCTCGAGGAAGGATTGATGGTTGTTCCTAGGCTATACGGAACCAACGACTCGGATCACCTCCGGATCAGAGGTGTATCAAGGAATGGGTAGATTGTTGGTCATTGGCCATTAGGAATCAACAACTCGAATCACCTCCGGATCGGAGGAGTCTCGACGAAAGGGATAGATGGTTGGTCCTAGGCTACAAGGAACCAACAACTCGGATCACCTCCAGATCAGAGGAGTCTCGGGGAAAGGATAGATGGTTGGTCCTAGGCTATAAGGAACCAACGACTCGGATCACCTCCGGATCGGAGGTGTCTCGAGAAAAGGATAGATGATTGGTCCTAGGCTATAAGTAACCAATAACTCGGATCACCTCCGGATCAGAGGAGTCTTGAGAAAATGATAGATGGTTGGTCCTAGGCTATAAGTAACCAAAGACTCGGATCATCTCTGGATCAGAGGAGTCTAGAGGAAAGGATTGATGGTTGGTGCTAGGCTATATGGAACCAATGACTCGGATCACCTCCAGATCAGTGGAGTCTCAAGAAAAGGATTGATGGTTGGTCCTAGGCTATATGGAACCAACGACCCGCATCACCTCCGGATCAGAGGAGTCTCGAGAAAAAGATGGATGGTTGGTCCTAGGCTCTGTGGAACCAACGACTCATATCACCTTTGGATCAGAGGAGTCTCAAGAAAAGGAAAGATGGTTGGTGTTAGGCTATAAAGAGCCAACGACTCGGATCACCTCCGGATCAGTGGAGTCTCGAGGAAAGGGATAGATGGTTGGTCCTAGGCTACAAGTAACCAACGACTCGGATCGCCTCCGGATCAGAGGAGTCTCGAGAAAGGATTGATGGTTGGTCCTAGGCTCTATGGAACCAACAACTCGGATCACCTCCGGATCAGAGGAATCTCGAGAAAAGGATGGATTGTTGGTCCCTGGCTATAAGGAACGAACAACTCGGATCACCTCCCGATCAGAGGAATTTCGAGGAAAATATAGATGGTTGGTCCTACGCTATAAGGAACCAACGACTCGGATCACCTCTGGATCAGAGGAATCCCGAGAAAAGGATGGATGGCTGGTCCTAGGCAATTTGGAACCAATGACTCGAATCACCTTCGTATCAGAGGAGTCTCGAGGAAAGGATAGATGGTGGGTCCTAGGCAATAAGGAACCAATGACTCGGCTATCCTCCAGATCAGAGGAATCTCACGGAAAGGATAGATGGTTGGTCCTAGGTTATAAGGAACCAACGACTCAGACCACCTCCGAATCAAAGGAATCTAGAGAAACGGATAGGTGGTTGGTCTTGGGCTATAAGGAACCAACAACTCGAATCACATCCGTATCTGAGGAATCTCGAGAAAAGGATGGAAGGTTAGTCCTAGGATATAAGGAACCAACGACTCGGGTCACCTCCAGATCCGAGGAGTCTCGAGGAATGGATAGATGGTTGGTCCTAGGCTATAAGGAACCAACGACTCGGATCACCTCCGGATCGGAGGTGTTTCGAGGAAAGGATAGGTGGTTGGTCCTTGGCCATTTGGAACTAACGACTCGAATCACCGCGGGATCAGAGGAGTCACGAGAAAAGGATAGATGGTTGGTCCTAGGCTATAAGGAACCAACGACTCGGATCACCGTGGGATCAGAGGAGTCTCTAGAAAAGGATAGATGGTTTGTCCTAGGCTATATGGAACCAACGACTCGGATTACCTCTGGATCGGAGGAGTCTCGAGAAAAGGATGGATGGTTGGTCCGAGGCTATAAGGAACTAACGACTCGGATCACCTCCAGATCAGAGGATTCTCGAGAAAAGGATGGATGGTTCGTCCTAGGCTATACGGAACCAACGACTCGGATCACCTCCGGATCAGAAGAGTCTCGAGGAAGGGACAGATGATTGGTCCTAGGCTATAAGGAACCAACGACTCGGATCACCTCCGGATCAAAGGAGTCTCGAGATAAGGATGGATGGTTTGTCCCTAGCTATACGGAACCAACGACTCGGATCGCCACCGGATCAAAGGATTCTCGTGGAAAGGATAGATGGTTGGTCCTAGGCTATAAGGAAAGAACAACTCGGATCACCTCCAGATCGAAGGAGTCTCGAGGAAAGGACAGATGGTTGGTCCTAGGCTATAAGGAACCAACGACTCGGATGAACTCCGGATCGGAGGAGTCTCGAGAAATGGATGGATGTTTGGTGCTAGGATATAAGGAAACAACGACTCAGATCGACTCCGGATCGGAGGAGTCTCGAGGAAAGCGTAGATGGTTGGTCGTAGGCTATATGGAACCAACGACTCGCATCACCTCCGTATCAGAGGACTCTCGAGGAAAGGATGGTTGGTTGGTCCTAGGATATAAGGAACCATCGACTTGGATCACCTACGGATCAGAGGAGTCTCGATAAAAGGATGGATGGTTGGTCCTAGGCTATTAGGGACCTACGAATCGGATCACCTTCGAATCGAAGGAATCTTGGGAAATGGATGGATGGTTGGTCCCAGGCTATAAGGAACCAACGACTCGGATCACCACCAGATCAAAGGAATTTCGAGGAAAGGATAGATGGTTGGTCCTAGGCTATATGGAACCAACGACTCGGATAACCTCTGGATCAGAGGAGTCTCGAGGAAAGGATTGATGGTGGGTCCTAGGCTATAAGGAACCAATGACTTGGATCACCTCCAGATCAGAGGAATCTCGCGGAAAGTATAGATGGTTGGTCCTAGGCTATAAAGAACCAACGACTCGAATCACCTCCAGATTAGAGTTGTCTCGAGGAATGGATAAATGGTTGGTCCTAGGATATAAGGAACCTACGACTCGGATCACCTCCTGATCAGAAGAGTCTCGAGGAAAGCATGGTTGGTTGGTCCTAGGCTATAAGGAACCAACGACTCGGATCACCTCCGGATCAGATGTGTCTCGAGAAAAGGATGGATAGTTGGTCCTAAGCTATAAGGAACCAATGACTCGGATCACCTCCAGATCAGAGGAATCTCGAGAAAAGGATTGATGGTTGGTCTCAGGCTATAAGGAACGAAGGACTCGGATCACCTCCCGATCAAAGGACTCTCGAGGAAAGGATAGATGGTTGGTCCTAGGCTATATGGAACCAACGACTCGGATCACCTCTGGATCAGAGGAATCTCGAGAAAAGGATGGATGGCAGGTCCTATGCAATATGAAACCAACGACTCGGATCACCTCCGGATCAGAGGAGTCTCGTGGAGAGGATAGATGGTTTGTCCAAGGCTATAAGGAACCAACGACTCAGATCACCTCCGGATCGGAGGAGTTTCGAGGAAAGGATAGATGGTTGGTCCTAGGCCATTAGGAACCAACGACTCGAATAACCTCCTGATCAGAGGAGTCTCGAGGAAAGAGATAGATGGTCGGTCCGAGGAATAAGGAACCAACGACTTGGATTACCTCCGGGTCGGAGGAGTCTCGAGAAAAGGATGGATGGTTGGTCCGAGGCTATATGGAACCAACGACTCGGATCACCTCCAGATCAGAGGA
>JAMKQA010003832.1:0-13764 GCA_024699735.1 Posidonia australis
TTCTGGAAGCTTTCTGTAAAACATAGGGGCCTAAATGCAATTTTCCCAGTGAAAACATGCTTCTGGAAAAGTTTCAGAGAAGTATGAGGGCTAACATGAAATTTAACCAACAAAAACAACTATCCAGAGAGTTTTTGAAACATGCAAGGGCCTAAATGCGATTTTCACTGCAAAATGAACTGTTAGAAACATTCTGAGAAAGTTTAAGGTCTTACATGCAATTTTCACAGAGAAAATGAACTTACAGGAAGTTTTTAAGAAAGTGCAGGGTCTTACATGCAATTTGCCTAAAAGAAAAAGTGTTTTAAAAGACTCTGGGGGTTTATGCTAAAGTTTTAAACACTGAAAACATTATTTTAAATGTTCAGGATAAAACACGCAATATTTTCAGTTAAAACTTCATTCGAAACATTTTAGAAAACTGAGTGCCGGACCTATATGCAAGAAAAACATAAACTCCAGATTTTATTCAAATTAAAAGTTTAAATGTTTCTAAAACTTAAAAAGAGGGTCGACGGCCGCTGACGATTGAGCTCGTCGTCGACGACCATCAGAGGAAGAAAAGGGGGAGGCTCTCGGGGTCAGATCTGAATTTGACCCCACAGGAAGCAAGAAGGGAACGAGTGGAGGACATCCAATGGTTTGGATGCGACCTCCGACGGCTGAAACGTCTTCCCCACCTCGCTCGCCGTAGGGCTGCTCCGGCGACGACCGCAGGGAAGAAGGGGACCTGCTGGGGCTGCGGCGCGGCGATCTGGAGCTTCTGGAGGGCTGAGGGAGGCATCGGGGCTGCTCCGGAGCGGCGCAGGGGCTGATGGAGCGAGATGCAGGCCTGACTGTCGCCGTCGCGGCTTCCTCCGGCAAGCGGCGTGGCTGGGATGATCGGGGGCTCGCGGCGTGGATCCAGAGGCTCGGGCGCACTTGCGGGAGGCTGAGGAAGGTCACCGCGGGGCTGGTTCATCTCGGTGTAGCTCGTAGCGGCGTATAGGCTCGGACAGAGTCTTCTTCTTCGGCGACGGCGTCTGCGGGTGGCGTTTTCCAACGATCCTCGCGCGGACTGCTGGGAGCGGCGGAGCGGCGCGGCGGGGCACGGAGAGCTCGAGGGAGACCAGAGGCGGAGAGGAGAGGGCTCGGGGATCCAGGAAACTTCCGCTCCTCTACTTCAAGCTCTGGCACTCAAGTTCTCTCTCTCTCTCGCTCTGAATTGTCTCCTGCGGTGGTGGGAAAGCTCTGGAAATTGTGTAACCTCTTGAATTGTGAGCTTCCTTCTCCATTTATAGGTGAACCCAACAAATGGCGACCCATGTAACAACCCATCAGACCGCTAACGGACTCCACAGCTGTGCTCCTAACAGCCCCGACATGCTCCAACGGCTGTCCCTCATTCGTTCCTTCGGATGCCAACATAATGGACGGCCATCCAAAGGTTTGTTGGTGGTTGATCCAGTGGCTGAGCTACCTTGGAAGCTTCTGGTTGATGCTAGAACGGTGTGGCTCGGGCTAGGCTGAATGAGCTCAGTGAAGAAGGAGTGAGCTCGGGCTCAATGGGTTCGTGAGGTGTTAAGGAGAATGGGTTCAATCAGTGGTAAGGAGGACTTGTGATATATTTGAATATTTGGTAGGAAAACATTGGTAAATGAAGATGGTAGAAAAATGCATATGGTGTTGGGTTTGGTTTTGGTAGAAATAGGTGAAAATATAAATTGGAGAAGATGTGGACTGAGCCATGGCGGGCCTCCATGGGCCTAATTGGGCTTATGTGGGCCTTGTGGGCCCCCATGGGCCCAAATGGGTTTAGGTGGGTCCAGATGGACCAAATGGGCCCAATCAAGTTGAATGAGAGTCAAATGGGCCTAGAATGGGCTTGTGGACCCAAATGGGCTCAACTAAGGCTTAATGGGCCTAAGTGGGCCTTCATGGGCCCAATTGGGCCTAATGAGGGTTTGTGGGCCCAAATGGGCTCAACCAAGGTTCAAGCTCAGCCACCAGATCCTCATCCTGCAAAATTGGAAAATTTGGGTGTCTACACCCACATAGGCCCATTAAGCCCAATTGAGTCCACCTTGGCCCCAAAGCCCATAAAGGCCACCATAAACAACTTAACCCATTTTTTCTTCCAACCCAACACATTATTTCTCCTTCTTCATTTACTAATGTTTTTTCTAGCAAAAGAAAACATACAAATTTCACACCCATCTTCTTCTCACTGAACCCATCTCCTCCTCTCAATTCACCTTTCAAATTCATTTTTCTTCCCTAATTTCATCAAGATCCCACTAGCCTGCTTCAATCAACAGCCCATCTTCTTCAACCCATCAGACCAGTAGCCACCAGAAGCATCCCCAGCCACTGGATGAGCCGCCGTGAGCCAGCACCGCCGTTCATCTCTGTCGGCGATCAAGGGGGCAGCCGTTAGTAGCTTATTAGTTTGTTAGGCTGTTACGAGCTCAGTTAGGGTGTTAGGTAGTTTATTGGTGGTTCTGTTAGGGAGTTAGTGGTCTGTTATGGGTTGGGTTGCTGGGTTTCTCCACCTATATAAGGAGGAGTGGATGTAGAGATTAGAAGGACTTTCGCGAGAGAAAGAGAGAAAACTCAAAGTGCTAGAGAATTCCAGAGAGAAAGTGAGACTCGCGGGATGGAGAGGAGGAGAATTCAGACACTCCGGCGAGTTGAGAAGGAGCCTCGCATCGTCAGGCCAGGTACGCTCTCCTCAGACATCTTTTAGTTTCGTATATAGCTTTCTAGAGTCCCCTCTCTCATTCTGGATTGTTTTCGAGCAATTCAGAGGTCCGAATTGCTCCCTAGAGCTCGCCGTCGCCGTTTTCCGACGATGTAGGTGGGGGGAACGATCCAGGGCACGGCCCAGGCCTTCGAGCATCCTCTCCTCCTCCTCTGGTCATCCTCGAGCTTCTCCGCTCCTTTGATCGCCGTTCCGATGCTTCCAGCAACCTCCACGCCGATCGCTAGAGGATAACGCCAGAATCGCCGTCGCCGGAGAAGACGACCACCTCAGAGCTGGACTGCGCATCTCCGGCCCTCCCGCGTTGCTCCGTGCCTCCAAAAACACTCCGAAGCTTCCCACGAGCACACCGGACCGCTTGGAGCCGTTTTTCGGGCCCGTGATCGTTGCAACGACGTCGCTCGCCAGAGAGGATGCCGTCAACGCCTGTCGGAGCACGTCTCCGCTCCCTACTTCTCCACACCGCTCCAGAAGGGATGAGGTGACTCCCAAATGCTCCACGATGTCCCCGCAGCTCCTGCAATGTCACATCTCGACCTCCGGAGAAGCCGTCTCCCTCGATGCCGTCGCCGGAGTTCCGCAATGGTGGAGGGGGTGGGGGGGGGGCATTCCCACCACCTGAGTCTCGATCCACTCCGTTGGATCTTCTACCCTCTCTTCCTTCTTGCCTCCTGTGCAATCTGATCTAAGATCAGACCACAGGAGGTCCTGGTTTGGTCCTTCTGATGGTCACCGGCGGCAGAGCTCCGTCGTTGGCACCGTCGTAGTCTTTTAAAACAAAAATAAAACATTAAAAAACAATATTCTGAATAAACTACAAACATTTAAGTTTTTCTTTCAACTAGGTCCTTTTTCATTTCTTTTAGGTCCTTTTATTACAATTAGGTCCTCCAGTCATTTTTCTAAAATCATTCGAATAAAGTTTTAACTGAAAATATTACATTCTTCCCCTTGAACATTTAAAATAATGTTTTCCAAGCATTAAACTTTAGCAAAAGCCCTCAAGTTTTCTTTTAATGCATTTTATTTAGGAATTTTGCATAAGAGACCCTGAGCTTTCTTGAAATCATTCTGAAAGTTCATTTTTCTGGTTAATTTGCATTTAAGTCCTTGTATTCTTCTGAAATCATCCAGAATGCCTATTTTTACTGGTTAAATTGCACTTCAACCCTTGGAGTTTTTGAAAACTTTTCTGAAGCATGTTTTCTCAGGGTAAATTGCATTTTAATCCTTAGTCTTTACTGAAATTCTTCTGGATGCTTGATTCTATTGGGCAATTTGCAGTTTAGCCCCTGTACTTCATTGATTTTACTCTGAATGCTTGTTTCAGGGGTAAAATGACTGTTTTGCCCCTGAAACTTTCTGGAACTTTTCTGAATCATTTTTTCTTGCATTTTTACACTGAATTTCCACTGAATTGTTTTAAATGCATGTTTTAGTGGTAAAATTGTATTTTAACCCTTAGGAAAATTCATTTTGACTAGGATTGCACATGTTTGCTCATTTGACCCCCGATTTCTTTATAATTGCATAGAATGTGTTTTCCTATGTATTTTTGATGATTTGGGCTTCAGAATTTTAGTTTTAATCAGAATTTGGGCTTTTTGCACAAAGACCCCTGTAATTTTCATTATTGCACTCACACTTGCATTTTGCGTATTTTTTCACATCTTTCCGCACAAGTTTTCTTGCTTTTGCTCATGCATTCCTAGCTTGTTTCTAGCTTGGTTTTCTCGTCGCTTCCCAGATTTTTCCAGATTTCACCTTTAGATTTGTTTTGGCTTTCCATCACCCGAGGGCGTACAGTAAAAGGCTTTACAAAGCCGACATTGTCCTTGAATGAGGATTATTTTCCCCTTTTTGATTTTCTCGGATTTATCCCAATTTCTGCTGTTTTGCGAGACACTTTTCAAGAATTTCTCAATTTTCACGATTTTCCTCATCGCCAAGGACGTACAGTAAAGCGAGCATTCTCAATGCCTACATTTGACCCTCAGATTAACTTTTCCCTTTGTTTCATTTCTTCACTTTGATTTGGCATGTTTTTCAGTCATATTTAGCATGAGCATATAGAATAAGCAAGCATACATCCATAGACCATTAACAGTTGGACGCCTTGAAAGACCAAGTTTTCTCGGGCGCATGGGGGTGCCTAACGCCTTCCCCATGCGTTACCAGAATCCTTACTCTTTCTTTGGCCCGCATTCATTTGTGCATTGTCCATTAGGCACGGAGCACACACATACATTCTGCATCTTATTTGCTTCTCGATTTTCTTGTGTTTCTTGGTTTTCCTCGTCTTTCCATTAAAAGACTAGGTGGCGACTCCTTTCCTTATCCTTTTTATCTTCCCTTGGTGTTTCCGAGTCTAGTCTTTTCCTCTAGATTCACCATCTTCGCTGTGATCATATCGGGTCTCCTCGTGTATTTTCATGCTTCATTTATTCACTCTTTCTCTCTTTTCCACTGACACGTTAGGTTCCTTTGCTTTTGCTAGGAATAGAGTTCTGTGTGCGAATTCCTAGGTCTGAGCCTAGGAGTTCCTTTTTGTGACTTCGGTCTCGAGGCGTTATTCTCGACTGTCTTTCCTCGAGCTATTCGTCACTTCCGATGATAGCTCCTCGTAGGCATCGTCCTTTTACTTGCAATTGCAGTCTTGTTCTCACCCGTTCGTGGTCCATCATGGCCCAGCGGGCTTCTGAGACCTCTACACCAGCTGCTCTAGAGGGGATTCCTGTTTCTGCCTCTCCTCATTCTTTTGCCATTTCATCACTCATTCCTTCGTCACTCCGTGGTGGCTTCTTTCAGGCACCTGGAGTTCCTTGCCCTCCGGTTTCGGGACATTGGCAGACTTTTATTGGTTTGGAGCCCGTAACAGAGGTGGTTACCATGACAACTTCCGGGGCATCTGATCTGACGGTGCCCAGTCCTTTTGTTGACCCTCATTCATTTGATACCCAGTTGGCTGTGATTGTCTCTTCAATAGGAATTCAGCCCACAGCGTCTTTGAACCTCTAGGTCCCTATGACATCCCTGCCGCTTGATCTTCTAGTTCTCGATACCGCTGCTGATGGTTCTGCCACGGTACAGTCTCAGCAACTTCTAGCCCTTGCACAGAGTTTGCAAAGCATGGCTTTCTCTTTCGATCCCACTTTGACCATGCTTGTTTGACCCATTCCCGAGGACACCGTTCCACCTGCTCAAGCACTTCATGTAGCACCAGTCACTCCACCACTACAGCTGTCGCCATAGCTTCCCGCTGTCCTGACAACGGCATAGCCACTCTGCCTATAGCATCATATCTACAGCATGCACATCATATTCCTCCTTCGACTGTTGGTCAGCCTCTTGGGCTGGCAGGGGTACATCGACCTACGAATCCGGCCATACCGGTTCAGTAGCTGTTGCCCCCACACACAACTACACGCACCGCACAGCATAACATTTCAATACCTTTGCATCAAGTTCAGGCCTCAGCATGCACACCACCACTCGTACACACACACGGGTACGCTGGTCATCATGCCACAGCACCAGGTGGCGAGATGATAGATCTGGAGGAGCACACGGGTGCTATAGACACAGCGTACGCGGGACCCGCCCCGGCTGCATACTCAATGTCAGCAACGACTCCCAATGCACTTTTCGCCAGAATGAATAACCTAGAGAAAGCTCTTCGACCAGTGCAGGGTGGGGTCCGCCAGTCTTTCTCTTTCTAGGACCTCTACTACTTCCTAGAGGCGGTACTCCCACCGAACTTCTATATCCCGGAATTCGAAAAATATAACGGGAAAGGCTGCCCAATTTCACATCTTTGGGCGTACTGTGGCGATCTCGCTCAGCTCCAGGCTGACGAGAGACTACTCATTCGCCTTTTCCAGAAAAGTCTCACTGGTCCATCTCTGAAGTGGTTCACGTCGTTGGATATGACCACCATAAAGACCTGAAACGATCTAAGTCAAGCTTTCCTGGAACAGTACTCTTTTAATCTCGACATGGTCCCAAAGCACGAGGACCTAGTCACTACCAAGTAGAAACGCTACGAGCTGTTCGGAGAGTACGTCGGGCGTTGGCGAGCCCTCGCTTCACAAGTGCGCGATAGACCTTCTGAGGAGGAGTCTATCGAAATAATTATTCGAGGAGCGCAGCCAGCCATTAGGGCCCTGTTGAGCATTCAGCCCATTTCCACCTTCACTGCCCTGATTAAAGTTGGCACCCGCGTTGAGAGCTCACTCAATAGTAGAAGCTTCCCTACACTAGCAACATTCGCCAAGCAGACTATGGCTACCGACAGAATCATTAACAATAACGATGGCAACAATGGATTTAACACTAGGTTCAACCGGAAGAAGGAGTCTGCTTGGAACGTTGTGGCATACGTAGGAGCTCCTGCTATGCTAGCCAATATGGTGGGCCCGCTAGCTCAGAATCAGGTCATTTATTCTCCTGCATCTAAAGCACCATGCACTTCACAAATCACTACCACCGTCGAGCCGGTCTACCAGCCAGCACCGGCAAGGTAAGGGTGTTACTTGGGACCCAAGCGGTCACCACGACCTGAGAGAGACTACACTCCTCTGGTTGAGCCACTGAGCGTCATATTTCCTAAGGTAGCGTCATTACTGAAGCTTTCAGAAATCCACCCATCGCCAAACCCGATTCCACCATGGTTTAAGGCAGATTTATTTTGCGGTTACCATAGAGTCGCCGGGCACTCTACTGATAAATGCTATACACTTCGGAATGCTATTCAGAACTTGATTGACAGCAAGGCTATCACCATTAACACACAGGAGGCAGAGCCTAGGCCCGCTGCACAGACACCTCACTCATCTGCATCCACATCTAGCAGCATAGTCAGCCAACCTTTGCCTGAGCATGCGTCGGGAGCTTCGGGAGTTTATTTCCTTTCTTCGGATGAGGTTGAATCTTTTGATCCTTCTTTCCTCATCCATGATGTCTCAGATCCGTTCTCTTATCAGCAAAGTCAATCCTTCATTGAGCCTTCTAATTCTGTAGTCTCTTTAGTGTCGCTCCATACTGTCCATTTTGACTCCAGACCCTCTGATATGCTCTACCGTGTCGACTATTTTGAACTGGTCAATTTTATTCCGATTCTCGAGCGTGCCAGTCATTTGGCCGCTTTTGGCAACCCCTTTTTGATGGTCGAGATTTTGTGTCAGAGATAGGGGTACGAGAAAGGAGCACCTTTCAGGCAAAATGGCCAAGGAATCCCAGAACCAACTGCCGCGAAGAGAAGACGCAAGTTTGAGGGACTGGGATACGAGCGCAAGCCGCAAGACAGATATACAAAGCGTCGTAAATTTCAAAAGTTCATTATTCCACGAGATTTAAACAATTTAGTCTGTGCGAGATTGCCGGATCCCAATCGGAGTTTGATGCTTGCAGAGCCCGAGCCAAATAAGCCGATCAATGGGCTAGAATGGGTATGCATAGAGGACTACTACTCAGAAGGGAAAATTATGGACTTCGGAATGGGTTCAACGTCATCCATATCCCCAAGGAGAGCCATGCTAACATTGCCGCCTCCAGAGTTAGTAGAAGGTTTGTCTACTATTCTGGTTGCTGTTTGGGATGCAGCACGGGCAGAATCAGCAGTAACAGCTTCAGAGCGACAGTCAGTTTTGAGGGGATTACAGCCAGTACAGCCAGAATCAGTAACTAAGATGTTGAGGACTACTAGCGCATACTATGTAGATTTCGCTTCCAATGAAGAGGAGGGAGATGCATGGCAGCTCAGGTGGATAACATGCTTAGTGATCTGGAGGTTCTATTTCAGGAGAAGTTATCGGTACAGGCCGAAGATGCGTAGGATGAATTGAGGCGCAAGAAAGGGAAGGCGGTAATGATCAAGGAAACAGAGGAACAAGCAGTTGCACCGGGTCAGTCTGCAATCCTGACCCTTGAAGAGAACATGTCATTGAGCGCTAGACCAGAGGAGTTTATCTCCTATCAGCCGGGAGGCGGGTCTAGGTGGTACTATCAGACCTAGCCCCACTTAAGCAGTGAGGTTCAAAAGAAAAAGATTCTGAGCTAGGCTCAGGAGGGAACTCGGGCGGCAGCATTCACATCAGTCAGACAAAGGGCAGCTACCCACCTATTGCACATGTTGTACAGAGACAGCATGATAGTAAGAGCTTTTGTTCATCAGAGGTAGAACAGTCAGACACAAGCTCAGAAATATCAAAGCCAGGAATCATCAAGGGTGCACACACGAAAACTAGGGTTACAGTGACCATTTTGAAACACCATCAGAGGTTGTCATCCTTGAGGACATGGACTGCATCGAACAGTTAGAGCCAATTAATTTATGCTACCTGAAAAAGTACTATCAGTGATCATAAACATTGTGTCCTCACTCTGCGGCACCAACACTTTCCTCCATACATGCATAAATCCATGCTCTTCCAACATTCATGTAGCTCTGCATCACAACACACTAATTCTCATGCAGAATATGCATATATAGGGCGTAGTTTGCTTGCATCAACACATGCAGGGATCTTAGCCCGATGATGATAGGCGGAATAAGCCAGCCAATGTTAGGAATGTGTAGCACCTCCTCAGGTAGATACTATTCAAGAACCTAGAGAGTGAGGGAGCCACCTTTCATTGTAAATTGGGCGAAGTATCCAAGCTCCTCAGGGACCCTACACCTCCCATAGGGAGATAAAATGTTAGGGGTGAGAATGAGAGCGTGAGAAATGAAAAAAATATAAATATATCTGAAAAAAGGCATAAAAGAATAAGAAGTCAGAAGTCGCAGATAGAAGTTCGCCCTAAAGAGAGAGGCGTGACGGGTAGCTCTGTTCCTCTAGTTTATCTTGGAGAGGAGTTGGCGTGAGTACCTAGGAGACATGTTCCAAAAGGGCCTAGCCAACCCTTTAAACAAGCAGCAGCTCCCCACCATAGACCAGGTACCTATTACCTCCAAGCCAGGGATAGGCTGAACCCACACGCCTGTGAGGGAGAAAGAATAAATAAAATAAAAAGCAGGGATATGGTCCAATGGGGTTTGGAATGGAGCCCAAAACACAGTGACCCATTTTCAGAGAGCCACCCAATAACTAGGGCTTGAATAGAGTCTGATGAGGTCTGTAGTTGCCATTCCTTTGTACTTGGCCATAGGCATCCCAACGCTGAGGGCACCAATAAGATCCAACAAATCATTTAGCATGCATATATTTCTTCTTGTAAACATCATCCTAATAAACGTCGCAGAGTGTTACTTGGCTCTCTTGTCTTGAATGTGACAACGACTTTCAATTCGAGAGAATCAAGAGGACATCACCTAAACCAGGGGCATGTAAGCTGCTCTCGTTGGTTAGGGCCATTTATGTCAAACCAGGGGCATGTCAGCTGCCCTATAGTTAGACACACTGAGCCAGTACTCGACTAGGGGCATGTAAGCTGCTCTGATTGGTTAAGAGTCATCCATGTCAACCAGGGGCATGTCAGCTGTCCTATGGTTACACGCTTTGAGCCAACACTCGACCAGGGGCATGTCAGCTGCTCTATAGGTCGAAGATCCCCAATGGTCGGTCGGGAGGCGCAGTCGAAAAATCCCAATTCCCCAGATTTGCTGGTCATATCTCATTACTCGGGTACTTGGTTAAAACCAGTTAGGTAACTAGGACCTTCCCTCAGGGTTGTGCACAAGATTTAGTTTGTTCAGCAACTCCCTATTCGGTTAGCTGCAGCCTTCAGTTCTGGGCCAATTTCTCTAATCCTGATAGTTCTATTTCAGCTTTTATCTATCTGCTTTGGTTTAGCTTAGTGTTGTTGAACGAGGCAAAGTGGAAATCTGTTTCTAGAGAATAATGTTTTGAGCATGTCCTACAGGAGATCGTTTTTGCCCTTTCTGAGGAGTCTCGAGCCAAGGAAGCTGAGGTACCTTACAAATCATGGGTTACCCCACAATGGTTGTGCCCACACAGTGCTCAGATGTTCTCTAGGCTTGGATCAAATAGTTAACTGAAAGTGATCGTGACAAGCTACGGATTTGAGGAATCTCTACAAAACTTCTGGATATTGCAAAGGTGGAGGTTTCTCGTTATTTTCTGTGTGCAGTTGCCCGATTCTGGAAGCCGGATCATCATGTATTCTGCTTTGAGAGGATCGAACTGACCCCGGCCCTGGAGGAGGTCCACAGAATTTGCTGTCTACAGAGGTTCCTAGGACCCACTGTGTTCATGCGGCGTGACAGGTATTCCTCAGTCTTGTGCGAGCTAACTGGCCTCTCGACTAGTGAATGTGGTTGTTAGCTCATTTGTTTAGACAGACTCTTTCTCATGCTAAAACTAGCTTACTTTGACAAAGTGGCTAGAATGCGCACCTCCCTAAGCGATGATCTATGGTTGAAAGGCTTTGTTGTCCGCTTCCTGGGAGAGTTGATTTTCAGCCATGGTCGGATGGTTGTGAATATTGAAGTTGTTGAGATAGCTTTGGCAGTTGTCACTCAACAGATAAATCTGGCTCCAGTCAACCTGGCAGAAACTTATCGGGCACTAGACCGGTCACTGCGGCGCTGCCGGCATTTTTATGGCTGTGGAGCCTTTGTACAAATATGGATGGCTGCACATCTGGGTATAGCAGTCTTACACCCACAGCGATCAGTCTTCGAATCCTACAGTCAAAGTGGCCATGCGCGCACGCTCACCTCAGTTCAGAAGGAGTACGAGTGATTTAAAAGCCTAACAGAATAGAAGATCATCTGGCACATTATTCCCTCAGCTTCTCATGACTTTAAGGCTTTCTTCAATGCAACGACATGTGGCTTATCGTCCTGCCGAGGTTGACTGGTGGAGTGGAATATCACCCAATCCGTGTTATGTGGCAATTCGATTACCAGTAGGATTCTCTTGCTCATGGGCAAATGCCAGCACGATTCAAAGAATACCGCCTGAGCTCCTACACTGTGACTAGGGAGCTATCTCGCCTGCTCAGTGGCTCCATGAGATCAAATGATCTTGTAGTCGTAGAGGGGAAGAGTTGCACAGCAGATTATGAAGCCGAAGTCGAAGAGACCTGGCCAATTTGCAGTGCTGCCCCGAGCCGGATGCTCTTTGCTAAAACCTCAGGCTCCAAGAGAACCAAAGACGATCTTGATTGATTGATCATGGTTGATGCGAAACGAAGATCGCCACCCTGACAACATGTGCAAGACTAGTGCGAGACTCTTCTTTCTTCTGCCTGTCGGCTTGACACTAGGGACCACCCAGATAATAGCCAAGTATCTCGTTTTATTGTCCTAATCTGGACGAAGGAAGTCTTCACAACTTCTGTGCCAGAAAAGGTGGTGTTCCTTTACATTTGTGATTTTCCTATCCACGATTTGTTCCAATGGGACGGATCCTGGTGTTCCTTTTACATTTGAATTTTCCTATCCACGGTTCGTTCCAATGGGATGGATCCTGGTGTTCCTTTTACAATTGAGATTATCCCATCCACGGTTCGTTCCAATGGTACAAATCCTGGTGTTCCTTTACATTTGAGATTTTCCTATCCATGGTTCGTTCCAATGGGACGAATCTTGGTGTTCCTTTTACTTTTGAAATATTCCTATCCACGGTTCGTTCCAATGGGACGGATCCTGGAGTTTCTTTTACATTTAAGATTTTCCCATCCACGGTTCGTTCCAATGGGACAGATCCTGGTGTACTTTTACATTTGAGATTTTCCCATCCACGGTTCGTTCCAATGGGACGGATCCTAGTGTTCTTTTACATTTGAGATTTTCCTATCCACGATTCGTTCCAATGGAATGGATCTTGGTGTTCTTTTACATTTTGAGATTTTCCTATCCACGGTTTGTTCCAAGGGGACGGATCCTGGTGTTCCTTTACATTTGAGATTTTCTTATCCACGGTTCGTTCCAATGGGACGGATCTTGGTGTTCTTTTACATTTTGAGATTTTCCTATCCACGGTTCGTTCCAAGGGGACGGATCCTGGTGTTCCTTTACATTTGAGATTTTCCTATCCACAGTTCGTTCCAATGGGACGGATCTTGATGTTCCTTTACATTTGAGATTTTTCCTATCCACAATTCGTTCCAATGGGACGAATCCTGGTGTTCCTTTTACGTTTGAAAATTTTCCATCCACGGTTCATTCCAATGGGACGGATCCTGGTGTTCTTTTACATTTGATATTTTCCTATCCACGGTTCGTTCCATTGGGACGAATCATGGTGTTCCTTTTACATTTGAGATTTTCCTATCCACGGTTCGTTCCAATAGGAACGGATCCTGGTGTTCCTTTATTTTGAGATTTTCCTATTCACGGTTCGTTCCAATGGGACGGATCCTGTTGTTCCTTTATATTTGAAATTTTCCCATCCACGGATCGTTCCAATGGGACGGATCCTGGTGTTCCTCTACATTTGAGATTTTCCCATCCACGGTTCGTTCCAATGGTACACATCTTGGTGTTTGTTTACATTTGAGATTTTCGTATCCACGGTTCGTTCCAATGGGACAGATCTTGGTGTTCTTTTACATTTTGAGATTTTCCTATCCACAGTTCGTTCCAAGGGGACGGATCCTGGTGTTCCTTTACATTTGAGATTTTCCTATCCACGGTTTGTTCCAATGGGACGGATCTTGGTGTTCCTTTACATTTGAGATTTTCCTATCCAAGGTTCGTTCCAATGGGACGAATCCTAGAGTTCTTTTACATTTGAGATTTTCCCATCCACGGTTTGTTCCTATGGGACGTGTGACCATGCCCGACCCGGAGGGAGGGGTGGGGAGGAGATCACAGCCATGCTAGGATGGCGAAGGCGCAAGGATAGGATAAAAGAAAAAGAAAAGAAAAGGGAAGGAGTCGCCACCTAGTCTTTTAAGGGAAAGACGAGGAAAACCAAAAAAGGATGAACGCATGGGATGCAAATGGGAAGGCTGGATGTCTGTTAACCAGAGGATGGGTAAGGATTCCTATTACGCACAAGGAAGGTGGTAGGCACCCTCGTACGCCCGAGAAACTCGGTCTTTCTAGTTCAAAT